>JAGFMF010011803.1:12442570-12501079 GCA_019455555.1 Galemys pyrenaicus
CTCTCTCTCTCTCTCTCTCTCTCTCTCTCTCTCTCTCTCTCTCTCTCTCTTTCTCTCTCTCTCTCTCTCTCTCTCTCTCACACACACACACACACACACACAGGAATGCTATATGGAAAATCTAGATTCACAAAAAGAATTTGCTTCAGTTACAAAATACCATTTTACCTATGTTTTTATGTATCCATCCTTGTTTTCATAATTTCCCTGAACAATCCATTAAAAGATGGAGATTTTAGTACTTGAAAAATTTCAGCTGACCTTTCTTAAAGGAATATTCTTTTTAAAAGCAAGGTTACCAAAAAGAAAGCAAAATAACAGTTAACCTCAATGATCACTCATAGTTTTATATAGTGGTATCATACGTATACATCATTCAGAAATGTTTACGCACTATGTGTTAGAGATCTACGCCATGCTGACATCTTAATGTTCTAGTATATGAACAAATCACAATTATATTCACACGTGATGCTGAATATAGCATTTCTAATTTTTTCACTTATACAAATACTTCTTGTACCTGTAGGCAGAAAATCAGCACAGAAATATTACTGTAATGTGGGCTATAGATTTTGGCATGGATTTTATATTTTAGACATTTTGGACTATACCAGTCATGCATAAAACAATAATACTGTGTATGTGACAAATTATTCCTCTATGACCATGATTGTCTATTGAAAGATGGCTCCTTAAAATTAGATTTCAGGGCCCTCCCTGGTGGCGCAGTGGGTTAAGCAACGCACTGTGAAGCAAACCACAGCCACTGCAGCACAAGTTCAATCCCTGCTGCCGGCCAAGGAGGGTATCCACATGGCTCCTGCCTTGCTCACTGCTCCCCTCAGCAGTGTATTTCATTGATCTGCCTGTTCTGCTCCCCACTCTGTCTGGTGGATTCTCTCACCACCCCCGCACCTCTGGCCTGTACCCCAGTACTTGTATGTATAAATAAATAAATCTTTAAAAAACAAAACTACATTTCATCTGGGCGGTTCAAAGCCAAACATAACAATCATATATTGAGTGCTTACTGCCTGTTATACAACTTTTTTTTCTAAATCTCAAAGCCTATCCCTAGTAAGGAAATTTGACTGCTACTTCACAAGATGAGCATACAAATGCCCAAAGTCAACATCTAGGCAGATAAAACTGGGATTCTAATACAAATATATCCTACTCTAGAATCTAATTATAAACAACTGTCTTTAGTCTCAACATTATATGCAAAAGGTTGTTTCTCTACATTACTACCGATAACTAAATACAGCACCTCGTAAACATACTACCCTGAAAGCATCTAATAATGCTTTTATAAATACATGGAACGTTAGAGAGAATAACATGAACTGATATCTAGATTTTTCTAATCTAAACATTTCAATATATTAACTTCAGAGTTTTACAAAGAAATAAACGACAGCAGGTCAAACTGCAAGTCAAGGTCGGTGTGTACTCCTTTCCTAATCTCATTCTCTTTTCAAGAGATGACCACTATTTAGAATCCTATATTTGGGTCAGGATTTGCATCCTACAACAGATTTTACCCTATTTCTACAAACAAACATCCATAAAAAGCATTATTTTTGCATGTTTTCAAATTTTATATAGTGGTATCATACATATCATCATTCAGAAATGTTTACACACTATGTTTTAGAGATCTACTCCATGCTGACAACTTAATGTTCTAGTATATGAACAAATCACAATTATTATTCACATGTGATGCTGAATATAACGTCTCTAATTTTTTCACTTATACAAATAACTTCTTGTACCTGTACAGTATTTCCAGAATATAGACTTAGAAGTAAGATTAGGAATCCAAGTTAACAAAGCATCATTTATTAGAGAACTTTTAAGAAGTTTTATACACTTTTAGAGGAATACTACAAGACTAATAAAGGGAAATTACAAGATCCACCAATTGTTTACAGTTTGCACAACTTGCTTATTTCTTTAATCTATCTGAATATTTTTTTGGAACCACTTGGGAGTAAACTGAACACAAATTTCCTTTGACAGCAATTATCTGGATGTTAAGTCTGTTAGATATTTTAAGCTTTAAGCCATCAAAACATTCCCTGTACCTGACTTGGGAAAGGTATTTTTCTTAGAAAAAGCAGTTCTAAACTTCACTTTAAAAAAAAAAAAAAGATTTATTTATGCATACAAGAACAGGCCAGAGGTGCAGGGAGTGAGAGAGCTCACCAGAGACAGAGTGGGGAACAGAACAGGCAGACTGACTGAACCATACTGCTGAGAGGAGCAGCAAGCAAGAAAGGAGAGGTCTGCTGCGCCATGTGGGTAAGCAACCTGGCCAGGGATATAACTCCTGCTGCAGTGCCTGTGGATAGCTTCACAGTACTACACCTCAACCATCTGCAGTGCCAGGGATGTCTCCATTTTTAAACTTCAAAGTTAACTTCAGCATCTATACATTATAGGTTAAATATGGCAGTGGCTCATAAACTTTTAGACTGGAATCATGCATGGAGGAAAGAAAGACCAGGAAGGGAGGAAAGACAGACACAGACTGACCTGCTGCCTGGCTCTAACACAAATGTGCTTATTTCATTGGTATGGGGTAGAACCTAAGCACTGAAATTTTCAAAATTCCCCAGTTTTAAAATGTGTACCGAAGTTCTGAAACCAGTTTAGGGACTAAGTATCTAAACTGATTCTAAGAAAATATGTTACAGTTTCAAGCAACTGATGAAGATTAAAAATGAAAATACAATTATATTACTGAGATAGGTAGAAGCTATTACACGGTTTAGGGAAAAACAATGTTGTTTTGGGACTATCGATATAAAAAAGCATAGCAAACCCAAGTATTAAGCAATACATACAATAACTACGGCAGAATGCAGTAAGGAATACATTAAAAATATTTTAAGGCTAACAGTAGCACATAACATATTTAGTTTGATGGGTCACAAACTCATCCAGAATGATCCAGAAAGAGACACTGGAGATAATGATTAAAACATGATGAGGACTTAAGTGACCAAATTTCAAGCAGGGTAAAAGAAGATTCTGCGAAACAATAAGCAAGAACTATGTGATACAGAAGTTAGAGAAGATCAGTATTCCATTAGAACCCTTAAAGGGCACAATGAAAAACAGGCTATAGTATAAAAAACGTATATACAAGAATCAATGTAACTCAAAACTATATTTTGAGGATTAAAGATGATGTATTTCACAGGGCCCGACACCAACAGGTAATCAGTAAGCAATTATGTCATGCTTCTGAGTAGCGTTTTTTTATTTCTCTGACTTAAAATTAACTGAATAAAGTCCCAAAAGTACAGAAAGGTATGATTATGAAAATTAAGTCACCCATAATCATACTCCCAAGATGTCCAATGTTAACTAAAGTTATTTGTCACTCCAGCTAATTTACTGGGCCATTTTTCACACAAAAAACAATTCTACAGAAAGGACTCCTTCAGTCACAAACATTCCTGGAAGTACATTAAAAAGGGCTAGTTCAAGATGCAATATGGTCAGAGCAGCCACTAGAGGGTGGCCAAGTCTGATGTAGCTATCACTTTCCCTACTTTCTCAAAGACCTCTAATTGACATTGAAGTTAAGACTTCTGAACCCCAAACCCCATTCTATAATGATTAAAAACTAGTTTCAAACAGAAAGGAAAGACTCCCTCAGGACAATGATGTATTAACAGTTAGGATATTAAATATCAGATATGGTTGCTCAGATATTCTACCAAAGCTCTCCCTCTAACTTCCTGGGTACAAGAAGCAATTTCTCCAGTAAGGCTGGAGATGCTTACAATGTACAGCATGCAACAGCATTCCACTATTGCCTGCAGCCCGAAGTCCACCCCCCATTTAATGTATTAAGCAATTATGTTAAAAACTCAACTCTAAATACACTACAAAATTTCCCTCAAAGTACTATACAACTATCCCAACTATCAAATGTCAAAACTTGAGTATGCTTTCTTTTACATTTTAAACATTCAAATTACTGTCTCACCTCAAAAACAGAATGACTTATGAAATAAACCTAATTAACTGAGAAAAAAATTGAGATGATTTTGAAGTTTTACATAAGGTTTTGCTTCCCTAGAATTTTAATTGATGAAGTACAATCACAAAATTCATATAATTTGACTGTATTTTAAGTATAACAGTTATAGACAACCAGAACCCATCTGAAATAATTGTGCTGCTTACTACTAAAAATCAAATTATACTTTGAGAACATTAAAGTTAAAAAGCAAAATGGTAGCAGAATTTTGGGGGAGGGGGGAGGGACAACGACACAAAATTTGTTCCTAACTGGTGCTTGTAACACAAGTGCCACAGAGCACACATTCACAGCTGTTAAAAACAAATGTTAAAGAAAGGAAAATTTAAATCACATTGAGATATCACCACACATTCAATGAAATGGCAAAATTTCAAAATGACTGACAATACCAACTGTTGACAAAGATGTGGAGCAACTGGAACTCTCACATATTACTGCTAGGAGTGCAAAAGGAACAGTCATTTTGGAAACCAGTTTGGCAGTTTCTTAGATAGTTAAGCATACACTTGTTATACTTTACTATACATATAACCCAGATTTGTCACTCATATATATTTATGCAAGAAATGTAAGTTTATGTCAAAACAAAAACCTACAGCCAAATATTCATAGCAACTTAACTCCAAATAGTCCCAAATCAGAAGCAATACCAATGTCAATCAACTCAACAAAGTGTGGTAAATCCATACAATGGTAAAACAATGATGAAAGTTTGCCATTAGTAACAACATGAATGGAGATGGAAGGGAACATACTAAGAGAAATAAGTCAGAAGAGGGAGGACAAATACAAAATTATTTTACTCAAAGTGGAATATTTAAAAAAAAAAAAATCAAAGAAACACACAAAAACAAATCCTTGAAATGTGATTGCAGAAATGAGGCTACCAGGGCCTCCCTGGTGGCGCAGTGGGTTAAGCAATGCACTGTGAAACAAACAGGCAGCCACTGCAGCACGAGTTCGATCCCTGCTGCCGGCCAGGGAGGGGACCCACATGGCGCAGCAGACCTCTCCTGCTGTGCCCGCTGCTCCCCTCAGCAGTGTACCTCCCTTGATCTGCCTGTTCTGCTCCCTGCTCTGTCTGTGGTGAATCCTCTCACCCCACCCCCCAACACCTCTGGCCTGGACCCCAGTGCTTGTATGTATAAATAAATAAATCTTAAAAAAAAACCAAACAAACAAAGAAATGAGGCTACCAGAAGGTGGAGGGACTGGGAGTGACAAAAGGTAGAGAATGATAAATTACGGCAGAGGATTATAAAGGGTTTGGTAGGGAGCAGGTGTGATAACATACATACGTATTAAGTGAGAACCTAAACCCCTAAAACATATACAGTGTTGTAAACTAATGTTATTTCATTAAACATAATAAGGTTGAATTATTCTTAAAAACAAACAAAGAATGAAAAAGAACTATTAGTGAAAGATCATGAAACAATATAAATGAGTCCTTTAAGGTAGTTAAGTGACAGAAGCTAAGCACAAAAAACTATGTGCTATACACTTCCATACACTTCCATTGATATGAATCTTTAGAAAAGGCAAAATGACAATGACAGAAAGCAGGTCTAGGGTTACTGGGAGTCAGACATGAAGGAAGATGATGGTTACAAAGAGGGTATGAGGAAACTTTTAGGAGGGGTGATAAAAATGCTGTATATTTCATAATCATTTTAGCGGTTTAATGGCTGTATACTTAGGTCAAAATTCATTGAATAATACTGTCAAAATCAATAAATTTTATTTTATATAAACTATTTCTAAAACACTGAAAACTAAAAGACACTGATTAAAAAAAAACTAAAGACATATAGACATGGAAAGAACATTTTGTGCTTATGGATCAGAAAATTAACAATATTAAAATGACTTTTTTACATAAAACAATATAGTCTATGCAATCGTTATCAAAATCTCAATAGCATTTTTCACAGAAAGAGAACCAAAAAACTCCCAAGATAGGTATGCAACCAAAAAAGATCTCAAATAACCTAAACATTCCCAAGAAGAAATGAACATATATAAAGTTACCATATTCCCTAATTTCAAGCTATACTATAAAAGTCATAGCAATCAAAACAAGATGGTCTCTTTTTTTAAAGATTTTTTAAAAAATTTATTTATGCATATAAGAACTGGGGTGTAGGCCAGAGGTTTAGGGATGAGAGGATTCACCAGAGACAGAGAGGAAAGCAGAACAGGCAGAACTATGGAAATAGACTGCTGAGGGAAGCAGCAGGCAAGACAGGAGAGGTCTGCTGCACCACATGGATTAGAACACCCTGGCAGGGGATTGAACTTATGACACAGTGGCTGGCAACAGATTAGTAGTGCTGAGTGTTTTAACCCCTGTACCACTAAAGAGGCCCAAAACAGGATGGTTTTACAATAAAAACAGAAATAGGTATACTGGAACATAATTAAGAGCCAAGAAATAAGCCCCCACACATATGGACAACTAATTTAAAACAAAGGAGCTATGAGCTTACATGGAGAAAAGAAAGTCTGTTTAATAAACAATGCTGGAAAAGCTTGGACAGGTGCATGAAAAAACAATCATTTCAAAATAGACTAAACACTTGGCTATAAGACCTGAAACCATAAAATGCATAAGAGAAATATAGGCAAGCAAGTTCTTCAACAGACTTACAGCTGTCTTTGTAGATTTGTCTACAACAGCAAGGGAAACAGAAACAAAAACAAACAAATGGGACTATATTAAACTGAAAAGCTTCTATACAAGAAACCGTTATCAAAACAAAAAAGCAACCTACTGAAGAAAATATTTGCAAATCATGTATCTTATAAGGGGTTAATATAAAAAATACATTATCTGTTCAACAATGAAAAGTAAATAACCAACCTTATTAAAAATAGGCAGAAGATCTGAACATTTCACCAAAGATGACATTCAAATTAACCAATAGACATGAAAACATGTTCATCATCACTTAATAGGAAATGTAAATCAAAACCACAATGAGATCAAAATGACTATTATCAAAAAAACAAGAAACACCAAGCACTGATAAAGATGTAGGGGGAAAAGGAAAGCCAGTACATGTAAATAGGTACATCACGAAAGTATGGAGATTCCTCAAACAATTAACAGAAATATCACATGACCCAGCCATTCCACTTTTGGTTATTCAAAGAATATGAGAACACAAATCCAAAAAAGATATATGTACCCCTGTATTCACTCAGTATTAGTACAACAGCCAAGTCTAGAATCAGTTTAAAAGTCCAAAAACAGATGAGTGGATAGAGATGTTGTTCACAGACAGAATAAATTAAGGAAAAAAAAATTTAAAGAGTGAAGTCTTGCCATTCTGACAACATAGATGGGTCTTGAAAGAATTATGCTGAATTAAATAAGTCAGAGAAGACAAATACACTATAATTTTACTCAGATACGGAAAATTTCAGAAAAACAAAAAAATCCTTAGATTGAGAAAAGAAAGGTGGTTACAGATGGGATGGTGGGGCTAATAAAACAGGTAAAGCGGTTCAAACTGGATGATGACGGATGAGAACTAGACTTTTGGCAGTAGTCACAATGTAGTATATATACCTATCAAAATATAAAGTTGTACACCTGAGAAAACAAATAACATTCATTAACCTACAAAGCAGGGCCTTCCTGGTGGCGCAGTGGGTTGAACGCCACACTGTGAAGCATCCTCAGCCATAGCAGCATGAGTTCGATCCCCGGCCAGGGAGTGAGCCCACATGGTGTAGCAAACCTCTCCTGCCTTGCCCACTGCTTCCCCTCAGCAGTGTATTTGGTCATTCTGCCTATTCTGCTCCCCACTATGTCTGTGGTGAGTCCTCTCACCTCTCATGACTCTAGCCTGTACCGCAGTTCTTGCACGCATAAATAAACATTTAGGAAGGAAATAAAAAGTCTATCACGCATAGACTTAAAAAAAAACCTATAAAACAAACTGATTCTACTGGTCAGACAATGAAGTAATCATAAAATGAAAAGAGATGGTCAACAATAAGGTATAAATGTAGAGAAATAATTTTTTTCCTTTGGATCACCATGTAGACATGGTGAATGTCTACAGGCTCTACAAATAAAGATATACACACACAAGACATTTATGTATATAGGTGGAAACTGTCTAATTCTTCTAAACAATTGGTATCCTAATTAAGAATTCAAGAGTTTTAGTAGGTTCTTACAGACTAACAGATGAATGAGAGAAATCTGTTGCTTACTGTATCAAGTCTAGAACACGTCTCCTGTCACTGTTCTCACAAGATCATTACTCCTGGTCAGTTTTATTGAGAAATAACTGACATACATATCATTGTAAAAGTTTAAGACAGTCTGATGGTTTGATTTATACTGTAAAATGATTACCACAATAGACAAAAATGCTAAAAGTTAAAAGGGGAAAAAATTCTCATATCAACGTATCACACATCAGTGTTAACTATAATTATTAAGTTGTGTATTTTATCCCCAGTACTTATTTTATCCTATAGCCGGAAGTTTGTACATTTTGACCACCTCCTCCAACGGCCAGTCACTGAACCCTCAGAGACAAGCCCAGTGTTCCTGGCAAACTGAGTTCTACCCCTTAATAAAAATGGGGTAATCCATTCGTTTCTTCCTCTAAGGTTGCCAGAGCCACACAGCATGGGAAGCATAAAAATGATCTGTTTCCTAAACCTTTATCACAGGTCACTTTTGTGAGCTATAAAATATTTCTGAGACATCCTCAACTTTATATAAAACGGGGTTAAAGAGCCACATTAAATATTATGTTAATGTAGTTTGTGGGTATGGAATCTTGGGGAGAGAACAAAATGTTCTAAAATTAAATTGTGATAATGGTTGCACAATTACATGGATATACTAAAAATTGAACTGTAAACTTTAAATAGATGGACCTTATGAAATGTGAATTATCATCTCAAGCTGGTTTATTTTTTTTAATCAACAGTTTATTGGGTTAATTTGAAAGCTTACACCAGAAACAGAATATTCTTAATGTGGCATGAATGCACAGATAAGTGGATACAGTTATGGGGGAGTACAGTGAGTAGATAGTAATGGGGGTAAAGAAGTATCAGAGAGAGCCTCAGTGAAGCTGGGAGAAGATGATGGAAGAGTTGAAAGGAGAGTACATACATTGGGGGTCAGGGTTGGGAGAGTGAGCCTCAGGAAGGAATGCTGAAAGGATACACTCCAGGGCTGGTCTTAAATGTCAGTTGTCCTTAATATAAAGTAGCTGCTTTTTTACAGTCTAATATTAACATTACTGTTGTTCTTTTCTCCCCTTTCCAATATCATGATTATCAAGCCTAATTTTTTCCCAATCTTAGTTCATTTACTTCATCTATGAAACTACCCTGAACTATATAAAATTAGGTGACTAATCATAGAATATTAAAAGATTTTAAATAACACATTACCGGGCCTCCCTGGTGGCGCAGTGGGTTAAGCAACGCACTATGAAGCAGGCCGCAGCCACTGCAGCACGAGTTCAGTCCCTGCTGCCGGCCAGGGTGGGGGCCCACATGCGTGGCAGACCTCTCCTGCTGTGCCC
Source organism: Galemys pyrenaicus (assembly GCA_019455555.1). Lineage (NCBI taxonomy): Eukaryota > Metazoa > Chordata > Mammalia > Eulipotyphla > Talpidae > Galemys > Galemys pyrenaicus. Next base: position 12,452,201 of record JAGFMF010011803.1, read on the forward strand.
GCTGCTCCCCTCAGCAGTGTACGTCTGTTGATCTGCCTGTTCTGCTCCCTGCTCTCTGTGGTGAATCCTCTCACCCCACCCCCACACCTCTGACCTGTACCCCAGTGCTTGTATGCATAAATAAATAAATCTTTTTAAAAATAAATAAATAACACATTACCTACTTCCCTATTTTTACAGAAGAGGAAATTAATGCACAGAAAAAGTGACTTGCCCAAGGTTTATAAGGTAAAAACAGAATAAAGACTAGAACAGATTTCTAATCCATAGACAATTATATGTATCAGCTTATCTCATCTATTTTAGAAGCAAACAAAGGGTACTATTCATTCTTAAAACCATATGTGTATGTGTAAAATTCTTTATTCTTATATTAACTGGTTTTTGATCTACCCCAAAAGCACTACAAAATGGCCAAATATAATCATGGGCATGCTCAATACACTAAATGCTATCACTCACACACAATTCAATTAGTAAAGGACAGCTTCACTACCAAGTACAGACTATACAAAGTAGAGCAATGAATATTAAGTTCATATTCTTTTCAGAATTCTGAGACTATCATAAACTATTAGATATGTAAAGCATAGCCCTATGGGAACAGCCATCTTAAAATGTGACCTTGTGATCAAGTTTTGTTAGCGATCTTTCATATTCTGCATACAAAGTATTTAGAGAAAAGTTCAGCTAAATTAACAAACTTAAAACAGAAAGGTTAAGAGTTTTTCACTATCTGTCATTACTACAGTCCCACTGAAGCCCTAATGAAGACATGAAAAGGTTTAACAGCTGCAGATGAAAGTAAAAGGCACACCACTGAACCTGAATTAATCTAATCAAAATGATGCTATTATAATACAGACTTTCAAAACCCCAGTTAAGGTACTGTTCTGAGGCTTTGGGCTCCAAGGCAGCCTGTGCCTTATAGCCAGTTATCTGACCAAAATGAAAAAGTAAACACTTTTTCTCCCTAACACCCTCCCCCCTAAAATATTTTCATTTAATAAGGAAGACCAAAATACATGATAAAGTATAAAAACTTCAAATTTCAGAGATGTATTATAACTGTAACCTATTATTTTGGCAGCCTATTACAGTGCAACTTAAAAGTGAATGATAACTACCAGTCTTAACATCTGCTCCCTTAAAATGTTTCCAGATCAAAGCAAAGAGCTATTATATTCATATTTGAATATCACTGGGAAGAGGAGACATATTCTAGCCCAGGAATTTGTTGGGAAACTCCCTCCAAAAGTAGTATACCAAGCCCATCTCCATATTATAGGTTGTAGCAGGGTCCTAATAAGAGTTCAAAGCACATTTTTAGCAGAACAATGGATGTGTGAGAGAAATCTGGAAAATTACTTCGTCTCCTCAATATAACCGTTTTTGGATATTTATACTGAGGACTACAGGGTGGGCTTTATAAACACTGGCTCTTTTATAACCTGACACCCAACAGCGTTTTGGAAGTTATTTGATGCTGAGAAAGAGATGAAATCATCACTGAAAGTGTGGGGTATTAGTAGCAAATGAGGCTAGAAATATTGATCCCTTGTCAAGATGGTATCTAAATCTCCTGTTTTCTTCCCTTAGTTAAGAAATTAAGAAACTTTTTCTTTAGATTTATATTTTTATTTAACTATTTGATTAGTAGTATATTCACGGGGCCCAATATTCAAACGGTATAAAGAGGTAACACAATGAAGACTCTCTCTGCTCAGATCCTCAAATAATTAATTTCCATAAAAGGCAATTCAGGCACCTACTGACAATTCTAGTAAAGGAGTAAGAGGCCAATCTTTGAACTATATAGCTTATAGGTGAACATCCTCAAGCAAAGTCTTAATTCCAGGGGACTAAAAAAGTCTGAACCTTATATTTAAGCATAAAGGAACACTAAATAGCCCTAACTTGAAATCCCATTGTAATTCTTACAGATCATATCACACTCAAAAGTTCTAAACCTGTGTCCTTCAAATGGCCTTTAAACTTAATAGCCAGTGCTACAAAGTCCTCAAGATGCTTAATACTGGCCTCAAGAAGCTAAAACTTACATTAACAGTGAATCTTTCTGGTGAATGGTGTGGAGGAAAGAAGGAAAAAAAAATAGGGCAGGTAGGATCTCTATGATTTCAAGGAATCTACACCTTTTGTTCCTCCCTCCTCTCTGAACAACCCAGAAATGACAAAACCACTGATCAAAACAATCTCATCCTCTGCTCTGTAGGCACATATAAGTATTAAGAAGTTTTGTTTTCTCCTGTGTTAATCATAACAGTAAGAAGTTTTTAACTGGTTATAAGCAGGTTGAGGACAAAGCACTCAGAACAGCAGAGTTCCTGTAGTCAAATTTATATTTCGTTTAGGAAGGACAGCCTTTGTGAAACTGGGTGAATTTCACATGATTTGTATAAAAAGAAACAATCAGAATTATTTAGTGTGAGATAAAGATAGTGTGAAATTTATCATCCCATATTCCATTATAGCGACACAAAACAGCTGGTCGATTTAACTTACATTTTCTGTTATTAAACATTACCTCAGGTCCATTAAACTCACTTTCTCTCCAAATTTATCCCCCTACAAAAGTTACATATACCTAGAGTATACTGTGAGTCAGACTGGTAACATGATGACCTTTCTCATGATGCAAGTCAAAGGTGACACAACAGGCAACTTAAAGAATTTCAAAGGTCCAGAATTATGGGCTTAATAAATGTGCAAAATGTCCATGAATGTGTCTATGTCCCTCAACAGTTCACAGTTCAGCTTAGTGTAGCACCCCTGTGGTCAACTGTATTTCATACACAGCAATGAACTATAAAACAATATTAATGTTTTCCATTCTACTTTTTAAAAATGTCCTAGAAATGTGATCGCATTAAGATTTTTCAACTGTAATTCTCCTCTTGGCAATTCACACATTATTAATTATGCAGAATGTAATAACTGCATAATAATTAAAATCCATCATTATAAGAAAAGTGATTATTTGATTTAATGTGTTCAGATTCTTGCATAACATATAAAGATACAAAACTATGTGATATCTGCAAAGGAAGCAAAATTACTGATTTCAGTGGTGTTCTGAGAAAGTATGTTTCTGCCAACTGTTTTCTGTTTCTTACTATAATTTCACTACCAGTTAAAATATATATGATCACGACTTAAAATCAAATAAAAAAGAGTACACAGTTTTTACTGAATTACACGGATTACCCTAAAATGGCCTCATCATTGTGTAGGTGAAACCTCTACCATAGAAAGCAGAAGTGATGAGGTTTAATCAAATTGGTACCCGACCCTTAAAATTTAGAATATATCTTTAATTTCAGTGACTAGGTTATAATTACCTTCCAGAAATCTATCTTCAATGCTTTTGTCTAAAGAGAACATATGGTGCAAGCCAGTTTTTTAACCCTTCCTTTCCTTTCCTTCCCTTCTGTCTTGCTTATTCTCTTTGGCTTGCCCAAGAGTTCAAAACTGAGAGAATACAGATTTGAGGATCTTTATTAAAGAAAAAAACTTTCTCCTATACTACATGATTCTGATCTAGAAAAGTTGGGGAGCTATTAAAAGTATATTTCTGGCAATCAACTGTTAGTTTTTATTGGCAATGTAATAATACATACCTATACTCATTTTATACACTGGCATTATAAAGAAATTAAGGTTTGATTGCAAGGAATTATTCTTAGAAATCATCTGTCAATGTCTGCCAACTTTTGGTAAAGACATTAAAGCCCAGTTTTGAGACTTCAGTACTCTTTTTCAAAAAATGTTTAGACAGATATGTCCAGTGAGAGTAGATATATAGAATATGCCCATAATAGAGTCCAATTTAAAACTATTCTATATGGAACTTCTGGGGTTTGAAATGGCACTAAAGAAATTTATTAGACATTCTCTGCAAATCTGCTGAGTAGACTCTCATTTTGATCTTGCTCACATAAAAACTTCAAAGTCACTTCTTCAGAAGGTAATTATCTTGCTGAAGATTGTCCATCTCGTCTTGTTACAGGTGGAATATTTCACTATTCACATTTATTTTCACTAAATTGTGATGTCAAGAAAATTACCAGATTTCACTTAGAAGGACCATAATCATTTTCTAGTTCAAGAACTGTGCTTTTAAAGTTAAGTCCTGGCTGATTACTGAGTCTCCCAAGAGAATTGTCAATATTATTTCCCAATCTGGCTTATCTTTACCACATGATGCTGATCTGTTTTACAATAAATGACACACTTAATGGGAGGGGGGAAAATTCTACCTTTAAATGCTTTAAGTTAAAGGTTTAGAATTATCTCTTGATCTCATTTTCTATACCATTCCTGTTCTATAATAGCATTGCGTATAAAGTTAAAAAGTCATTTGAAGGTTAGAGATTTATATGTTGTACATTCAAATATTCAAAATAATGGGATCAAAAGTACAAAGGAGAATTTTGGTATAATTAGTATTGATCACTTCCACTTGCGTTCAAATAGCTACTTATTCTTGTAAAAAATAACTTCTTGGGCCTCTCTGGTGGCGCAGCAGGTTGAGTGCCCCACTGTGAAGCATTTGGGGCACAGCAGTGCCAGTTCAATGTCAGGCCAAGGAGGGGTCCCACATGGCACAGCAGACCTCTTCCTGCCTCGCTCGCTGCTCCCCTCAGCAGTGTGTTTCAGTCCATCTGCCTGTTCTGCTCCCCACTCTGTCTCTGGTGACTCTGGCCTGTACACCAGCTCTTGTATGCATAAATAAATAAATCTTTTTTTAAAAAAAACTTTTTGACTGTTTTTTTTCTTTGACAATTATACCTTGCCTTTATCGTGACATTGCTTATCCTAACACAATCCTATTAAATACAAAATAAAAAGGGAAAGAAGAGAAAGAAACCCCACATAAGACTAGCACTGCAGCACATATTGAAAAAGGCAATATAATCCTAAAAGGTAATGTGCTGGAAATCAGATTCCTCATTTGCTAAAATTCATCAACTTCATAAAACATAAAAGTTTGCTCTAACCAAAAGATCTGAAATTGAATATATCCAAATTCTAGAATATTAATTTGAATCTAGAATATTAATTTGCCACCCCCTAACTTCTATAACCAACTCAATATTACAAATTTTAAATATATACACTCCTAAATTCCTCTAAACTCAGAAATCTAACCTTAGAAAGCTGAATGATGGGTGTTGGTCAATCTTTGGTCCGATGTGAAATATAACAATATTAATAAGAAAAGCTGAGAGGGGGGAAAAATAAATTATTACTCAATATTATAGTCCTAAAGGAAAAGTAAATTTAAAACTGTTTTTATTCGGAATACAGAAGATGGCGATGATGACTTTAATTTTAAAGAACCAAAGTAATGAACAGTGACTGGTACCCTGAGGCAGAAGGAAAAAAATACAACAAGGAAACCTTAATATTCTTCAAGGCATTTATAAGCACAAGTTCATTTACTCAAATTTCATTAATGCTTGTTTACAAACAAACATAAAGATGTTTTAATAATTATAAGTTAAGTTAAAATAGAGCAGTAGTGCAATTTGGAATTAGATTCTATACTTCCTAAGAGTATGCTCTTTGTACACAATGTCTCCTTAGAGTTTGACCATTGTTTATTGTTGAACAAAGACTAATTTATGGTTATATAGGTCTATGCAACATACAATATATAAATGTATAATACACTTTTTTAAAAGAAAATTAGATCTGAGTATTTTATAATTCAGCTCTTCACTGACTTGACCAAGACTAGGGATTCCTTTTATTAAAATATTAACTTTTGAATGTATTTTTACGAGTAAAAACTCAAATCCATCTGATAGTACAATTAATTAGCTCATTTTCCTTGACTGAGGAGAGGTCTAGAGACCAAAGATCTTGTCATAAAAGAGTAAAGATGTACTTTGCTTTTTAAAAACAATTATGTATTGCCTGCTAGGCACTAGATTCTAACATCGTACATTCAAGATTAAAATCTAGTTCAGTCAAATATACCCTAAGTGATCTTCTAACCACTGAGCAATTTGACCTTTTAATTAGTCCTTTTCACTTTAATAAATCAATGTTTTCAACATACAGGAGAGAAATATCAGAAGTCTAGAAGAATTTTATTCACTTCAAATCAAATTTAAACCAAAGATTCAAAGCTGATATTTATTCTAAAATTTTAGTGAATTTGGGAACTACTTATCCTCTACAACCATTCCTTGGGTCCCCTTGTCCTTATTCCTCTTTATCCTCTTAACCTCAGAGCCCTAAGAATGTTTAACGATGTCCACTAATTTTTTTACGATGTTGAATTGTAAGCTATGTGAAAATCCACTGTTTTTATTATTCTAACCTACTCTGCTGCACATAATTTTCTCAAATTCCATGCATTTTGTTGAAAATGGCTGCAGTTCACCCTTCTTTATGGTAAAGCAACACTCCAAGGTGTATATGTACCACAGGTTCTTGTTCCATTCATCCACTAAAGGAGACTTAGGCTCCTTCCATGCCCTAGTTATTGTAAACAATGCTGTTGTTGATACTGTAGAACAAAGGAGCTTTCATGTTATTGGTGGTGATTTCATATTCTGTGGATATAAGACCAAGAGTGAGATTGCCAAATTACATGGTATTTCCATTTTTGACTTTTTAAAAAACTTTATTTACTTATTTTTTGTGTGTAGAAGAACTGGGGTATAGAACAGAGGTACAGGGGGACTCACCAGAGACAGAGTGGAGAGGAGAACCGGCAGATCTACTGAAATACACTGCAAAGGGGAGCAACAGGCAAGACAGGTCTGCTGTGCCATGTGTCACAGCACAGAGACTTAATCCCTATGCCCCCAGTGAGGCCCTACATTGTTCTAGTATGTGTTTCCAATATTGTGTTTGCGTTCATGAATTCTCTCCATTACTTCTATTACTGCTACTGAGTCCTAATTATATTTTAAAAATCAGCTATAGTGTTTCTTAACTCCATTATTTCTGAATGGAGCTGTGTCATATTTTCATTATCTTTTTTCTGTTGTTTTCTACTTTAAAAAAAAAGTTTCAGCAGCAGTGCCAGGATTGTTGCCCTGGAATTCCCGTCTCATGCTTTGCAACTCCACTAAGTTAGGACTTCTTTCAGGGTTTCTTATTCTAGCATTTGCACTGTTCTTGTGTTTCCTAATTTAGCATTTTGTATAGGTCCAAATAGAGACAGATTTTCAACTGTTGTTCCTGGACCTGTTGGAGCAGTCAGGATACCGGTATTGGCAAAGTATAGAAGAGAACCAGAACAATATCCATCAAAAGATCATCTCTGGTAGACTCAGGAATTAAAAATTCCTGTTTTAAAGTGTTATCCCTGTGAAAGGTGGCAAGTTTTTTAGATATCTCAGCCTGGGATAGAGGATGACAAATGTTTTGGTTGTCTTACCCTAGGGTGGCAGGTGTTTAAACTAGGCTTCAGAAATAGCTTCTTCTATGGGGAAGTTCAGGTACTGTGACCCAATTCAGGCTATGGGTATTTTATAAGCCTCAGATTCACACCAGCAGTCTTCGCTCTGTGGCTCCAACTGTCTTAACTCTGTCTTGGGTCCCTGCTCATGTACCCCCATCATCTAGTGCAGTGCCAGATCTTAGGAGTCCCAGTGTTGGCATGTGTCTAAGGAAACAGCTATATGGGGCTCTGCAATGCAGCTGCTCCCCTCTCTTATGAGCTGTCTTTTTCCCCATTACCACTCTAATCAGAGATCACGTATTTTTCTACCCCTTTCGATTGGTAGAAATGCTCTATTGGTACAATATGCTCTATTGTAGAAGGTAGTGGTCAGTTTCTCCCTCACGGAGTTTTTGACTCTGTTTTAAAAGTTTTATTGTGGTGATGGAAGGAAATGAGCCCAGCAGTCTTCATTCCGCCATCATCTTGCCAAACTCTGGGGAACTATTTTTATCTATATTTCAAATAATGGGAAAATTTAAAATAGCTAGTAGATAATAAAGCATAAAAGTAGCATATGATTGTTAAGCTCTGCATACACTCAATGTATCAATATTTATAGACTGAAAGAAAAGAGATGAGAAGAACTTAGGCAAAGAGTCACAATTTCTATGCACAAGTAATTTTTATTCCCATGAACAAAAAAAAATTGTCTTTACTTCTATTCTCCTGACCTTCTTTACAGGGCTTGTTGGAAACTATGGGAATGTACAAAAACATGTTTATCCACGCTCTGAAAAGGGCTTTCCAAAACTACATAAATCAAATTATCTCACTACACCAATTACACTGCACAAATTTCAGGATATTTACCTATGACTATGGGATGATTTAAAGGAAGAGGTAAAAAGAACAAAAAGTGCTGGTATCAAGACTTTAATTTTATGACACAAAAAATAATACTATACTTTATAAAAACTGGAGCTCTGAACCTCAAAAGCCCACTGAAAGATTACATTCTAATATAGTTTATGTTACTCTGCTCTGTGGAAAGATCCCAAGAACACAAAATAAATTGAACAGGAAAGAACACCAGGAAGGAGATAATTTTAACAGAACATAGACTGCCTTGCAAGATATATTTGCAACAACTCTTTAGTTCTCAGACTCAACTTTAGAACAGGGACACTCTCTAACTTCCAGAAGGTCAAACAGGAGTAGAAACAGACTTGTGAAGAAGCAAACAGTAGACCAGTTTCAGAAATAAGTTTGTTTGAGGATATTATTCAACTTGAAAGTTGCTACTATCCTCCTCTTCAGGTCAAGAGATTGTGATATATTACAGCAAAATGAATAAATTGAGTCAGAATGCATTCCACACTAAGGTTCAGAGCATATTCTGGAGATTTAAAATTTTTCCCTTGCAAAAGGATACACAGGCTTTCTTGTATTTTCTAAATTATCCTGCATTTGTTAACCTGTTCTCTTTTGCGTGTAATTAGAACAAATGTGAGCTTTATCCAGTGAATCAGCAGAAGATGCAATGTCTACTTTTTTTTATTTTTGAATATTGATACACAAAAAGAAACCGGAAAAAAAAGTAAAGCAGAAGATAAGCATGAGATGTCAGAGTCAGGATACGGACTTTTCACCCTTTCAGATGTTTTCAGAGGGCACAGATAAAAATTCTTTGTCTAAATTACTGAGAGATGAAAACAGTTTAAAATTAACAGAAGCTATTTGGGTTTTGCAAGATAAATAAGACAAGTTAAAGTTAGTTCCCATACCAGAATCTCTAGAATCATCACAGGAAAATTTTTGGTTTAACTGAATTTGCTTTTATTTAAAAATATTTTAATTACATCAGTATGATAAGTATAAGCAATTCCAGTTTTCATGCCACTCAAAAGTATTTTCCTTTTTAAAAAGTTTTTATCAGTTTTAGATTTACAAAAAAGTTGCTAAGATGATACAGTTCCTACATATGTATAACCCAGCTTCTCTTGCCATTAACATCTTACACTAGTATAGTATGTTTGAATACAAGTTAAGTCAATACTAACATGTTGTTGAATAATGCCTATACTTCATTCCTATTTCTTTAGTTTTCATTAATTTCTCTTTCTGTTTCATGATTCCATTCAGGATATCACATACATACTTGTCATGCTTCATTAGAGGTTCCTCCTAACTCTGATAGTTCCTTGTTTTAGATGGCCTTGACAGTCATGAAGATTACCGGTCAGGAATTTTACAGTGTCAATCAATTGGTTTGTTTGATGTTTCTCTCACAGTTGGGCTGAGTTTATGGGTTTGAGGAAATGAAGACCACAGAGGTAAAATAACCTAATCACATCTTAATTCATGCTATCAACAGAAATTATCACTGTTGATGCTGATTTTCTTGATCACTATCTGACTGAGGTGTGCTGATCGGGTTTCTTCATTATAAAGTTATGTGTCCCTCTCCAGCCTCCCCACCCCCAACTTTACATACCGTACTTTTGGAAGAAAGTCACTGTACATAACTCACCATATTGGGGGGTAGGGGGTGAGAGGAGGTAGGGGAAGGGAATTCCTCCCCATCCCAGAGGAAGAATATCCACATAAATAATATATCAACTTATTACAGTTGGGCTATACTACTTTTTTGTTACTTAAATTGTTCCACCTCTGGCTATTGGGAGTCCCCTATGACATACTCCCATCATTGTGGAGTATTTTTAAAACAATGTCCATATTTTCTGGCAATGCAATATGCTTTCATGTTCATTTTCTTCTATAATCCTAGAACTGGCTATTTCTCCAACAGCCCTATTTTGTCTGACTGGATAATAGTATTAATGCCCAAAACCAAGTTCTGGAAACTAGACATGCTGTTGCTACTGGAATGCCTCTAGGTGCTCTCAGCTGACAGAGCAAGGAAACTGTATACCAAACATGTATAAAAGTATCTGTATAGTACACTAAACAAGAGTTTTTACTGGTGTCTCCACCTCCAATTCTGGGGTATCCTGGGATACCCCAATTTCCTAAATAGTTTAATTTGCATACATTAAGGTTCAATCTGTTGTAAAGCTCTGCATTTTGACAAATGTAGTGTCATGTAAAACCATTCTGATATTATATAGTTTCATAGCCTTAAAAATTCCCCCATGCTTCACCTAATCTCTCCCTGCAGACCCTTGACAACTAGTCTTTCCTATACCATCACTTTAGTTTTCCAGATCATGATTAACTGAAATTATATAAAATGCTGCCTTTACATGCCAGCTTCTTTCATTTAACAACATGCATTTAAGATTCATCCAGGTTTTTTTGTGGCTTGATAACATTTCTTTTTATCACTGAATAATATTTGAATATGTGGGTGTGCTACAGTTCTATTTATTCACCTACTGAAGGTCATTTTCACTGCATTCAGTTTTTAGGAATGATAATAAAGTTACTATGAACATTCATGTGGGGGGAGGGGTTGTGTGTTTTAAGTTTTCAAATGAGGTTTCAAGATAGCACTTAACATTATCTCTTCCTGAGCAATCTTCCAATTCTGCTGACCATCTACTGAAGCCATCAAAATCTCTTCCCACCAATTTGGTGCATCTGTCCAAGAAGTCACAAATTACCTAAAACAATTCTCATTCTGCACCTGGCTAGTCACTCTTTTCAAATGATGAATGAGACAGTAGTCAGAGTCCCCACAAAGGAAGTAAAACACTTTAACTTAAGTACAAAACACCACACTTCACAGCACACCCCAACCTCTCCTAGCACTGGCTACTTTAACTTTAACTTCAAGGAGGAACTGCCTTGGTGTCCCCAAGCATATGAACTGCCTGTGTTGTATTTTTTTTAAATCTTCTCTTTCTACTGCTATGCATCTGAGGTAGCTAAATTTTTTTTATGTTTATGCCATTTACACATAGATATGACATAAACTCACTGTCATCAGTCATTAGGAATTCCTGACTCCTCTTCTATCAATACACTGCTATCTTCCCCCATTCCTATTTTCTTGACAAGGTGTGGAATCATATACCAGTTATAGTCATGAAAGTATAAAATTTAAAAGAATAAGCCACAAAATAATAAAACAAATATTTTCAAAATTTGAAAAAAATTTCAAATTTAATATTGCCTCTATCTCTGTAATTCTTACTTTTCCCAACAGAAATAAAAAATAGTATAAATAACAACCATTTTCTGTTCATTTATGTAAAATAACTAGATAATGCAAAACAATTATAAGGAATATATTCATACCATTATATTCTGCAAATTTACATATTCCTACTCTAATTAACATAATAAAGATATTGCTATGCACAAACTAACACCTGAGGATCAAGAGTATATCTGACCCACCTGAGGATCAAGAGTGTATCTGACCCAATTTTGGGAATTTGGATTGTTGGCAGCAGTAACTATTTCTAACAATTTGAAAAAAAATGTGAAATTACTGATAAAATGACAGAGAAATAATAAAATAATTTACACTCACAGAAATCCACAAATACATTTACACAATGCAAAAAATGTGGAGGAGGAAGTGCATAGGAAATTTTGTAGGTAATGAAATTAACCATACTTTTTCCTTAGTTTTTTTCTTTTACAATGTGAAGGAAAAAATTTCCTTGTATTGAGTTTTGCAAATTCTTCTAAGTCACACTGAACAGAAAAAATAATAATAATAATGGGGATGAGGGTAGAGGAAAATTGAAACCAAGAAGTAAAAGGAGCTAAAACCTCTCACAAGTTTGTATCTGTTAACAGGGTGGTCCCCAGGAAAAGGGAAGTTCCACTTGGAGCAGGGAACCTGGAACTTCCCCTTTTCCTGGGAACCATCCTGTTACAAATCTAGGCTTAGCCAACTGTAACTGTGGTACAGTTGCCAGCCCCTAAGAGTTCCTCTGTAACATTTCCTCTTAATACTTTATGTAATAAAAAAATAAGAATGATAAGTATAAGTGGATCTTATTCCATTTATTTATGTGTTGATCAAAGAGTACTGAAAAGAAGTAATATAAAGACTATCAAATATAAGTTAAAACAGTATGTATTCTCTGTTGACTGTCTAGTATTGAAAATACTAGTTTTTGAAAAACTGCTCTTAAATTTTTTTCTGAAAAACCCCATGTTTCAAAAATATTTAATTCTAATAATTTATGTGCTAGTATCTGTAAAAAAATTTATTACTGACTTTTGGATAGTTCAAACATATTTTACTTGTTAATTTTGTTTTTACTTTTTGTGCTCAATGAAATTCTTTTTAAAATGAAATTTCAGTCAACAAGTAGGTTCTGCTTGACTCATCTTTGTATTTCCCCAGCACCAAGCATAATACATCACATATATGGTTAACACTCAATAGATATCTACCAGCTTAATACTTTAAACACCTTTATATAGACTGCAAAGGAATATCATTCAACAATCTGGCTAAGCAACAGCTATCACTCACATTCATAATTTCCAAAAAGAAATTCGTATTTTATTCTAGAATCTTTTATTCATAGAAACACAAAAACAGCATAGGGTTATCTAGAATTCACTACTAAGTACCCAGGTTGGGTTGCAAAAGATAAACTACATTGTGAAAGTAACATCTCTTAAAACACTTCTCTTAAAACACTTGTGCCTACAATTGCAAAGGAGAAAACTGAAGTCACCCATACTTTAAGAAAGTTGAAAGATAGATTTATAAGAAAATCACCTAAAAAGGGGAGGGGAAATATGATTAACAGAAATGCCATAGCTGCATTTCTAACCTTGACACAGCACAGTGCATCATCCAGTAATATCTTCACACAGGTATCTCCCAACATTATGATGCTGTCACCTTTCCATTTCTATCCTTAGTTTTTACTCCCATTCATTGTCACACTCAAAGGAGACATTCAACTGCTACAACACTAACCACAGCAAAGGCTAAAGTCAGAGCCATTGGATTAGAGAAAACATTCTAAAACACCATCATTAAGGTACAACCTCTCCTCCCCCCCCCCAACTCTGGGGCTAGGAACCTGCCTAGAGTCTAGGCACTAAAGAGGAATACTAACAAGGCACAGAGCAACACCTGCAATAATCTGCCCTTCCACTCAGTAAATTTTCATTGTTTCAGATTACTCTAGTGAGCCACAAAATGTAACAAACTACTTAATCCAGTCTGATTTGTAACTATGCAGGTATGCTTTATTGATGGAAATTGGAAGGTAAGAGTTACAAATCACATATTTAATATTATAAAGGCATCTACATTGTATTTGATAAATATAGACACTGAAGAAATAAAGAAGTACCCTACATCCAGTGGAGCACACAATGTCAAAACAATGAAAAATGTTAAGACTCCAGCTCATAATTAGTCATTCTACTGCTAGGGAGGCAATGGCAGGCAATTTCTGAAGGAAAAGTAATGTCTAAGCTTGGAATAAGTCATCTCTCTCTATTGAAGAAGTGGACACTTAAGAACTGCTTCAGTCTGCTCATAAATATCCCCATTCACTTAGACAGACAGCAGGTGGTTGACCTATTCGAAGTGATTCTGAGAAGGCAATGTAAGAAAAATAAAATAAATATTGGAAAAAAAGATATGAGAAATAATCTTCTCATTTCCAGTTTGGAAGTTAGTTGCCTGACTTCTGAAGATACTTTAGGATTTTTCTTTCAGTGACTTTAATAATCTGGTTCTACTGTTCCTGTAATAGATTATAATTGTTACATAATTATATTTTCCCCCCAACACACACCATTTATTACTTCTCTGAACCATAAACATTAAGTGTAAAAGGATAAAAAGTTAGAAATCAAGTTCTCTCACTGGTTCCTAGTTAGTTATGTCTTTACTGGTAACAGTCATACACCAGTAAAAGGAGAATTTCCATACCTTTGCAAAAATTACAAATATAATCAAGCCCCAAAGAGGTCAGAATCACATGTCAGATAAAACAAAACACTATTATTTTAGTGCTTTGCCATGTAAATATGCTTTAACTGGGCATTAATATATGACAATTTCAATTTCAATTCAAGTAATTAAATGTTCAGGAAAAAATTCTGAATTTAAATTGAATTCAAGCAATTAAATATTCAGAAGAAGATTTTACTTTAAATTCCTAAGCTTTTCAAGGAAACAGATCTGTACCAGCACTTTGTTAATGATAACAACAAACAGTAATTGAAGGGAAATCATTTTTTTAAAATAAAGTCGTTTTTCAAAGGCTAGCAGAAAATGAGACTTTCTAACTATGGTTTAATTATGCTTAGGATCACATAAGACAAAAAACATGTAAGTCTTAAACTAATAAAATATCTAGGTTTCCCCCTAGATTGAAAACAAACTTCTTGGCCATTAAAAATAAACCCAAACATGAGCTTGGATCTTCAAATTATCAATTAACTCCAGACAGCAAACTATAGGTGTACAGCAAATGATCAAATTTAGCTATTAGTAAGTACACCAACAGTAGTATGAACTGACTTTGTGAACTAGCTGACATAACGCATGTCATCCATAAAACATCCTTGCAAAAAAAAAACCCAACAGCTTAAACTGAATTTAATCACAAGAAAACATACTATATGTAACTTCAGAATGCTGGTAATTGTATAAAACTTAAAACAAGGCTGATTCCTTTAAAAAAAAAAAAAAAAAAACAAAATGGCAAAGAAACCACTGTATGTTAAAGAGAATTAAACACTTGAATCCTAATTAGATCTTGTGTTAAAAACAAAAATTTTTAAACTGCTACAAAGCATTTTGTGAATAGGGATTGTATACTAACAAAATGCTGAAAGGACATCTGAAAGTACAGTCTTGCAACTGTGCATTAAGTGATATGGTATTGTTGGTATTGTTTATGGAAGTGATATTGGCACCATAGTTATATAAAGAATATTCTCAGGAAATGGATATTGAAGATTAAGGTGTAAAGGTGTCAGGATATTTGCAAGTGCAGACAGCAAGGCATCAACAACAATAACAACAAAAATTGAGGAAGGAGAAGAAAGTATCACAAATACTAATAATTGGTGTAAGCTTAACACATACTTAGATAACTATAAAAGATATTCACTGCTTCAGCTTTTCTGACTTTTCCATAAACTTAGACATTTTTAAGCAATAAAGTTGGGGAAGTAGTAATGAGTGTGGAAGAACCACTGTTTCCATTCACGTGCAGCACTGTGCTTATTTCTAGCTCCAAACAACACCCTAATCACCACTCCTTTTCTCTTAGTAGCAACAGAGGATAAATTAAATGTTGATGCAGGAGGGCAGCAGAGATATAAAATTCTTTTAGTAAGCAAAGAAAATGCAGTCTAGAAAAACAAATTCAGAAGAAAGCCCTTCAAGGGTGAGTGAATTTAAAAGCCTAGTCCAAGAAACAAGGCAGTCAGCAAGAGTAGTAAAATCCTTTCAAAAAATGCAAATCACCTCACCCATTTAGAAACTTAAATGCTTTATCAAACATGATTTATCACCATGGGCAAGAAAATCTTAACATTTCCTTAGTTTATCTTCAAACAGGTAAAGTGTGAAAAGAATGCTGAATGAATATGAAAAGTTTAATAACCAGAAACTTTTTCCTAATAAGATTTCATTATGTCACTTATGATATGTAAAAGCTAAGACTGAGAACAATCTTTGAAAAATATGAATTTCCAAAAGACAATCTGAAAAGAATAAGAAAACTGTGCACACATCTGCTACATAAATACTTCAGAAGACAAAAGTATACCAGTGTCTTTAAAATATACCAATGTCCAGCAAAATAGGACATATGAAAAAATTTCCCCAATTAAGATCACAATATTGCAATTATCAGATAACACAGTATACCCTAACAGAATCCTATTAAAAAAAAAAAAAGGTACAGTAGCTGTGTATTTACTCTGTCAAAAACTAATTACAAGCCCTAAGGAGTCTTCACAAGAAACACCTTCATAAACACAAGAAGGGAACTAACTGCCTCTTCTCATGATTCAAGAGGGTTAAGTGTGAATAACCAATACTAACACAAGCTTTTTAGAAATCTGTAATACAAGCTTTTAAGAAACATGGCTATCTTTTATACCTCTGCAGGTTTCCAAAGCCCCTCTCTCCAGTCAAACATTCAAATCTGAAGAACTTAAAAGAGGCTTTTCAAAGTACACTGGGTTCTAAAGTGTTATCTTTGCTGGAAACTAACTCCCAGGAATACAAACTCTTATCCCTGATGATTGCATAAGCAAGGTACATATACTAACAGAATGTCTGCACCAAGTTGTGCCTTTACACAGGAATGTGAAATAGAAAACAGTAAGCACAGAACTGGACCCAAGCAGTTATTCCCAAGATGGTAACTGGGGCAAAAAGGGACAGGATATATACGAGAGTGTCAGGTCCAAAAGGAGACCCTCTCCACATACCTATGAGACTCCACCCTGAAATCCCTGAAGCATCAGCCTTCAAAATAAAAGGAAACCTATTCCTGAAATATGGGGAGATGATGCTTTTGAACCTAAGTTCTTCCTTCTTCATTGCTTGTCTGGCAATGAATTTCTTGGTCTGTTAAACTAAACCCAGTTTTGGAATTTTTTGGCTTTTGGAAACATCCGACAAATTTTAACAGGTTGGTCCCCAGGAAAAGGGGAGGTTCTGGGTTCCCTGCCCCCTCCAAGGGAGGGTGCAGTTGAGCTGGGAGAAGCCGAAGAAGCTGGAAAGAAGACTGGAGAAGGAAGGATGGAACGAGCAAGAAGGAGACATGGAGGAAGCACATGGGACAGAGACGTGAAGAAGCTGTACGTGCTTCCTGGTCTTGGACTGGTTGAAACAGATGTGGGTAAGAAAGAGACCCATGGTGAGGTTAATAAAAGCTTTTATCTTGATTTTGATTTTGCTCTTTTCCTTCCAGATTTGTCTGGCTTTTTTTTTTAAAGATGTATTTATTTATGCATACAAGAACTGGGGTATAGGCCAGAGATGCAGGGGGTAAGAGGATTCACCAGAGACAGAGCAGGGAGCAGAACAGGCAGATGAACTAAAACACACTGCTGAGGGGAGCAGCGGGCAAGGCAGGAGAGGCCTCCTGCACCATGTGAGTCAGCTGCCTAGCCAGCAGCAGGGATCGAACTTGTGCTGCAGTGGCTGTGGTGGCTGCGGTTTGGTTCATAGTACGTTGTTTAACCCACTCCACCACCAGGGAGGCCTGTCTGGCTATTTCTGACTCTCTCCTATGGGTCTTCACCAGAAGGTGCTTTAGATCTGTGGCAGGCTTTTGGGTCTCAGTGGTCCTACTTTGGGTCAATCCTGTTTGGCTGGGCATTTACCCACGAGGGGATGGGTAATTTCAGGTACTTAATATGGAAACTGTATTCTTTGTCTTTTCTTTGTCGCACACTAATCGTGTTAAAGTTCTGTGATAGGGTGGTCCCCAGGAAAAGGGGAAGTTCTAGGTTCCCTGCCCCACCCAAAGGAGGGTAGAGCTAAGCAGGGAGGAAAAGAAGCTGGAACAGACTGGAAAAGGCAGGCAGGAGGGAAAGCTAAAAAGGTGACCTGGAGGAGGCAAGTGGAGCAGAGACATATGAAGAAACTGCGCTTGCTTCTTGGTCTTGGACTGGTTGGAACAGATGTGAGTGAGAGACCTGTGGGTAGTTAACAATGACAGCTTTTATCTTGACTTTGATTTTGTTCTTTTCCTCCCAGACTGTTTCTGACCCTATTCTATGGATCCCCACCAAAGGTGCTTTAGACTTGTGGCAGACTTTTGGGCCTTGCTTGGGTCAACTCTGTGTGGCTGGATTTTTACCCACGAAGGGATGGGTAACTTTGGGTACTTGATTTGGAAACTATATTCTTTGTCTTTTCTGTATTGCACACTAATTGTATCAAATTATAGTTCCTTTCCATTAAAGGTCTTATTTATATGTTTTGTCTTGATGTGTTAGATAGCAAAACCTATTTAGAGCAGGCAGGTTTGGGGATTCTAGGGTGTTCCTCTCCCTGCCCTTTAACGGTTACTTCCATTAAAGGTCTTAGGCCCTAGCGTATTTTGTATTGTTGTGGCAGATAGCAAAATTTATTTAGAATGGGCAGGTTTGCGGGTTCTGAGGTGCCCCTCACCCTGCACTGTAACAAAATGGAGACTTTCCCTTAATAAAGGCATCTGGGGTAGTAAGGAGTAAGAATGGTATTTTGCACCTGACAACCTGTTACAAAATAAAAAAGTTGAAGTCTTTACCATGATACACAAGCCTTGACATAACCTGAGAACTTCACCTGTTTGACTTCATTTCCTACACTCATCCTTTGTTTTTTCTGGTAAGAACATTTCTGCCTCTGACATCTTTGCACTTGTGTTCCCTCTGCCTGGGAAGTTCATCTTCTAGATATCTAAAAGGCTAATTAAGTCCCTCACACAATTCAGATTTTTATTTAAAAGACATTTTCTGGTCACCCTATCTAAAATTTTATTCTCCAACCCTGATACTTAGCGTACTATTTTGAAGACATGTCTTCATTGATTCATCAGCAACTAATGGTGCTAACAAAGTCCAGCTATCTGATTTTCCTTAAGGGTAAAACCTACTGTGAAATTTCTTTTGGAAGTATTTATCAGTTGAGTTATGAAATTTTATCAGGTTGCATCTTGTTTGGGGTCTCACTTCTTACTATTTGGTGTGGGTATGCTAACTTTGAAGATTTCTGTCTTTAACACTGAAAGTTTTCTTCATTATTACTTTGACCCTTCTCCCTTTTTTTTTTTTTTTGTTTTTTCACTTTGGAACTCCTGTCAGACAAAGTTTCTGAGGGAAAATAATTTTGAATTTAAACCTTTAAACCCATTCAAATTGCATTCAACACTGAAGACCAGACAAAACATGGCTCTATTTACCACATAGCTACTTCTGATAATAGCAGAACCTGTTCAACAGCAACAATGTGATTCTCAAGGCAGAAGGAAGATGAGTGGTAAATAAATAAAAAAATTTAAACGCACAGTTATGTCAAAAACAGATGTTTACTTTGTCTTTTAATCAATGCCTAACTCCAAAGAAACATACAGAAAAAAACACAGAAGGCCTTATCCAATTTAATAATATTCTCAGTATGTACAAAACCCAACTCCTCATTTTCCCACCAAAACTTACTCCATATCGTGGCATTATATTTGACTCTACCAAACCATCCTATCATATCTACCTTCAAATTAAACTCAAAATTCTATAGTTGGGGGTTGAAGCCAAAGGCCATTATAGGTGGCACCCTCTGGAGAAGGACACAGGTGAAGATGAATAGCCCCAGTTGGTATATGCCCAGGCAAAAAAGAATTGGTGGGGTTGAGGACTCTGATAGAGAATATAAGAACTGTAGAAACAGCTCCCAGGAATTGTCATTCTAGGGTCAGCCATTCCTGCCCCCACCACGCTGATCTTCCAGAAAGTTGTTGCAGTCCTTTGAAAGAGACATTTCCAGCAGCCCACATCAGGAAAGAAAAGTTGAGAAGCTTTGCAGGTAGCTGAGCAACTGAAACTGTCCCCAGTTTTGCTACTATTATAGCCTGGAGGGGAAGGCCAGGACCTGGAGCTGGGTAGCTCACTGAACTATGTAAGTGAGGGACAGTTGCCAGTTCATACGGCTGCTACAGCTGCTGATTCCAGTGTTGCCTGTCTGACACTGCACTGGACATCTTGGCAGCTCCAGTGAGCATCTCCTGTTCCATCTTGTACTGTAGTTGCAAGCTGGCTACCAGCCTATTATCTGGCTGCCACACGCTCAGGTGGGAATACACCAATTTGGGAGTATGGTCTTTTGT
Organism: Galemys pyrenaicus; assembly: GCA_019455555.1. Lineage (NCBI taxonomy): Eukaryota > Metazoa > Chordata > Mammalia > Eulipotyphla > Talpidae > Galemys > Galemys pyrenaicus. The sequence goes on from JAGFMF010011803.1 coordinate 12,472,415, forward strand.
TGGGAGTATGTGTTCTAGTTCCTTAGCGGCAGGAAGAAGCCATCTTGGATGCCTTTGTTTAGGTCTTCAAAACACTGTACATTACTTGGGGTGAGATAACCAGCCATTGGTGGTCTCAATCGCTCTTTTTCGTTGTTTATTAAATAAATCTATTACTGTTCCCTGAACCTGAGTGATCTTGCAATTGTGCATGGGGTAAGAACTCACACAGGAACCAGTAAACTATCTGGATACTGTCCTTGGCTAGTTTTAATGCTGCTTATTATGCAGTAAAAGTTCCTTCCAACTCCATACACCTGGGTCCATTCCATCATGATCTCAAACTTGAATTACTGTAAGAATCTTCTAAATGGTCAGTCTATATCCTCCTTTAATGTCATTTAAGCAGTCCAAATCACCCTTTGAAAATTAAGTCTGACTGCATCATTCCTTCCATGGGATCAAGCAAACCCTACCCAACACTGACTATCCTATCTCCAAAGCAAAAGTTCAAGTTCTTCCTAAAGCCTATAAGCCCATCTTAATGACTCAAGCAAGTCTCTTCATTGATTCCAACCTTTACCAGTCTTGGCCTTTCACTCTGCAACAGCCAACACTGGCATCTTCACTATTCCTGGAACACTTCTTGAACACTCTCCAGTCATGTGCCCTCTGTATCTGCTGTAACCTTGCCTGAATTCTTCCCTCCACTCCCCTAGATAACCATATGGCTTGGTCTTTATTCACTGAACCCCCCTCAATAAAACTGGAAACCTATACCCAATACTCTTCTTTATTATTTTTCTCTACAATATTTGATCACCATTTGATGTTTATAAACTTAAAAATGTATCTCTCCTCCCACAAGAATAGTCTTGAAGGTAGAGATGTAACAGGGTCATCCCCAGGAAACGGGGAAGTTCCAAAATCCCAGTTCTGCCCTAAGTGGGTGGAGCTGAGCAGGGAAAGAAGATTCTGCAGAGAGGAGGACAAGTGGAAGAAAGGAAGAAGAAAGCAGGATGAAGAGCAGTAAGGAGATCTGGAGGAGGCACATGGAGCAGAGTGACATGTGAAAAAACTGCACTTACTTCTTGCTCTTGGACTGGTTGGAACAGATGTGGGTGAGAGACCCGTGGGGAGGTTAACAATGGCAGCGTTCGCCTTAATGTTGATTTTGCTCTTTTCCTCCCGGATTTGCCTGACTCTTTCTGACCCTTTTCTATGGGTCACCACTGAAAGGTCCTTTAGACGTGTGGCAGGCTTTTGGGCCTTGCTCTGGGCCAATCCTATTTGGCTGGACTTTTATCCTCAAGGAGATAGATAACTTTGAATGCTTGACTTAGTAACTATATTCTTTGTCCTTTCTGTATTGTATCATAATTGTATTAACGTTCCTTTCCATTAAAGGCCTTATATGTTTGTCCTGATGCAGTGGATGGCAGAACCCATTTAGAGAGGGCAGGTTTGGGGGTTCTGGGCTGCTCCTCTCCCTGCCCTGTAACAGAGACATTGCCAGTCTCACTTTTGCTCTAGTTCCAGTATTTAAGATAGTGTCTAGTATACATTAAGTGATCAGTTAAGTATCTGTGGAATGAATGAAAATGACACTTGAGAAACATGGAAGTTTCTCACTGCTCTATTTCTAGATCCTAAAACAGTCACTAAAATGGAACATACTCAGTAAACGTTGGAGATACAAAAGAAGGGAACAGCTAACAATTTAAACCAAGCCCACAACCTCAAAAAAATGAGAAAATATGAAAATTTGTTAGGAAAAGATGCAAAAACAAATCAAAATTAAATATTTTATTTCAGAATAAGGACTAGCTTCAAAGATGACATGGAACCACAAAAAGAATTTAGGACATAGTACATTTTAATTCTCCAAAAGAAAACCAGTAAGCTTAGAAACTGTATTGAGAGAATGAACAGTTTGAATTACATAGGGAAAAAAATAATGTAAAATGTCAGGAATGGAGAAACAAAAATGACAAATTAAGAGCAGTGACATTTCTGGCAGGGGAGGGGGAGTGGTGGAAAGAGTTTGCAACAGATGTAGCAAGATACCACAGCAAGGACAAAGTTTGGCAGGAATAGAAAGTATAAAGGTCAAATTGGAGATACATATTGAGACCACATATTTACACAGCTTACTGGGAAAGCAACATTAAAGTTCACATCCAGTGATACAGAAAGAATCCTATGTGCTTCTGGGGTTATCAGGAAAAAGCACTAATCACACAGTCCAATGGGGTAACAATGTAGCTGTGTGAGGGGAAAGATAAAATACTATGGGAAATTTTCATTTTTTTCCCCCAACTTACTGGAAAATGAATATTTAACTTCTAACATAATATTAAAAAGTTTTAGCAAAAGTCTAACTTACACAGTATTTTCTCCCGATTTCAGTAATCTTAACAAGCAGTTTATATTAATAAGTAGTTTACAAAACATGCTACAAAAGGCAAGAATATGTAAATTCTATCTAGCCCAAGAAACCCAGAATCCAACCTCTGCCCAAAATACACTAAATCAAGGCATTATTTAATTAAAAGAAGATGTTTCATTTTAAAAGCATGTACAATATTAATAACATTTCCTTTCAAGGCCTCCCTGGTGGCACAGTGGGTTAAGCAACGCACTATGAAGCAAACCGCAGCCACTGCAGCACGCGTTCGATCCCTGCTGCCAGCCAGGGAGGGGACCCACATGGCAAGGCAGACCTCTCCTGCTGTGCCTGCTGCTCCCCTCAGCAGTGTATTTCAGTCCATCTGCCTGTTCTGCTCCCTGCTCTCTGTGATGAATCCTCTCACCACCCCCACACCTCTGGCCTGTACCCCAGTGCTTGTATGCATAAATAAATAAATCTTTAAAAATAAATAAATAAATAGCATTTCCTTTCAAAGAAAGAACAGCTGGCACCAAACAAATCATACCTGACGGTCTTTAGATCCATGCCAGTATCTAGTAAGAATCAGAGTATCACCTATCTGTTTCTTTTTCTCTTAATCCTGACTGAACAAAGTGCAAGCAAATAGTCTCAGAAGGTCTGATCTGGACAGTCTAGTGTTAACACAGAAGTTAAGATTCAGTCTGAAGTAGTTTATAAGGGTTTTACAATTTTCAAAACTTCTGTAAGTGACTCTGAAGTACCATATATTTTGAAAGTGAACAATTACTACTGAGGATTCTTATTTTTCTTAAGTCTTATTGATTTAGATGATGCATATATGAATATAGGTATCATTTTTTCACAAAAGCAGCACTCTTATTTTAAATTCTGTTTTTCCTACCAGCTTCTTGTGTATGAACTTTTTAGCACTAAAGCTACTAACTAGAAAGAATGTTAGATATCATTTACTGGGAAGGCTTTTAGAGTAAAGAACTACTTCAAAATTTAGAAACTGACCCCTCTGAACACTATGATCTGTAGTATCTGACTCCTTGTATATAAAGATATAAGATATGAAACTCTTATACATGGAGATCTACTGGCTACTCACTTGGATTCTCCTCCCTTGCTTGGAATATTTACAACAGTATGCAGAATGGGGTTAAATTTCAAACTTAGCCAGGCGGTACCAAAATCTAATTCAAAGTAAAAATCCATCCCAATCTAAATATTTCTGAATTTTTTCAAGGCCACTTGTTCTCTGAGATAAATCACTGACCTACATTCAAGAATAAGTTTTAAATCTGATAAATCTTGTCTGAATGAAATTGTATGTTAATCATTTTTTTATTTCCCATTCCTGGAACATTTTAGTAAACATTTTTTCCCCACAGAAGTAATTAGTTACATGTTGAGTATAAAGGAAACTGTCTTTTTACTATATGGTTATCATGTGGTTTCTTCTATGAGAATAGCTTCTCCTTAAGTATGGTTGGTTAAATAATAAAACATTCCTGATTTCTTCAGAAATTCATCTTTTGACTTTCTCAGCTAGAGGAATCAAAGTAAATGATTTAAAGAAGAAAATGTCGATGTAACACTGGACAGGGGTAGTCAAGAGGTTTTAATTAAAACACTCATTTTTAACTCACTAAACTAAGGATAACAAACCTACAACTGAGGACAAGTCTATTTATCTCATTAATGAAATTGATGAAGTTATATCTTTATTTCCAAAATGACAAAGAAGATATTTTTTATGAATAAGTAGTGATGATAACAGCTTACTATAAGCATACTTGTTGATTCCTAGAATAACATTCAATCACTGCCACTACCAGCAAATCTGTTTAAATACTCTCCTAGGTAGTAACTGGTGAATTCTATCTGAACTCAGTTACTTAAGGGCACAGGTTACAGACTCAAATATCTACCGGAACTGGAAAGGTAACATAAGTGAGTAAAATGAGGCAGGTTCAGAACTGGGAGTAGTGTGTCTGTGGGAAATTCAAGAATGCTTTTCAGTCTAAATAAGGGCAACACCTAACTCAACTACAGCCAACCGGAGTCATGTAGAAATGAAAAGTACTAGATTCTGAAAAGAGAAGCCAAGTATTCAAAATTTATATGAACTCTCCCCTAGTTCTAAAATTGCAGGCCAAATCAAAAACATCTGACACATCCTTTACTCTGTGTTTCCTATTAAAAACCTAATGCCCCTGAAGAGAAATTGTCAATTTCAGTCTAGGAATATTACCAGTACAAGGCTTTTAAAAAAGCACAAGTATGCAATAAATAAAGACTTGTTAGATGGATAGACAAGAAATTACAAGACAGTTTAGCAGTTCAGACTAGAAGACTAAAAAGCAAATTTCACAAAGCTTTACAATTTCAAAAATTTGTCTCTTCAATTTTGTTTGTTTTTGCCTCCTCTCCTGTATCTTTTGTTTTAATTGCGGTAACACTGGTTTACAACACTGTGTACAATGCAGTGGTACAAGATCATCTCCTCAGATGTCACATCACATCCACCACCAAGGCACCCACAAGTCCTCTACCACACCCTGCTTTCCATTTTCCTCTTGCCCTCTGGTAGCCTCAACTATACAGTTAGACTTCTAGGGTTTGTTACTCATTTTGTCCTGTCTGACCCCTTGTCTTCTTTCTCTATATTCCATTTGGCAACAAAATTTCATGTTGCTCCTCTTGACTTACTTTGCTTAATATTATCCCCTCAGGTCCATCCATGTTGTCACAAATGATGACTTCATCTTTTCTTAAGCTGAGTAGTACTTCACTGTGTATCTATGTCACATTTGCCCAAATATGTCATTGGGCACTTAGTTGTTTCTAACTTGACTATCCTCTATCTATTCTCATTTTTCCCTTTAAAATTGCTAACTATGCTTTGCTCTGTTGGTGGCACTTAGGTGGTAATGACTTAGGTGGTAAACTAAACTCTGATGATTTTTTTAACTTGAAAATTAAAGTACTAGAGTAAGGATTTCAAATAAATTCTATTTTTTTTCTGGGCCAAGACTGTTACATTCATGTATCTTACTACCACCACTTCCCTATTCTGGCCTTATTTAAGCTCTTAACTATTTGTGAAGCTGAGGATCATTACAAAGAAATTTAAAAGTTTTTTTTTTTTAAATAAAGAATTCCCTTGAGTATAACATTCGTGCAGTGTCTCATATCAATAAATACTGGTTACCTAGATCTCTTTACAAACACAGAAACTTCAAAGGGAAATAAAACTAAATCACTAGAAGTATCACACAATTGAACAATTACAAATGAAACAGACCTTTTACAATTTTTCAGATAATTTTCATATTCAACTTGTTGAGAGTTAAAAAGGCCAACTGCTACAGCTGTCACATGAACACACAGAGAAATGCCTTCTGAAAATTAACCGACCAGGTCCTCATCCTCGGATTTGCAATGTTCTGAAAAGGAAGATAAGCTGACAGCAATTACAGCTGGCTCACTGTTGTAGGTGGGGTTTAACGGGCTCCTACTTTGGAGAACAGCTCACTCTCACAAACTGTAAATGTGCTGGGCACATGGCTGTTGGAATTTTAAAGAATTGTAAACAAATAATATTTAAGTCAAAGTTTCTGCCAGTCTACCATCAGCAATATAGCAATCATGTCTTTGTTCATTATGTAATCAAATAAATTTAAAAGTTGCCAGAAAGTCTCTAGACTCTATTATCAACTTGATGAGCCCATCATGAGATTGTGATTGTTCAAATTAATAGTTTGCGCTCTGAACCAACCAGGTGAGCATAGAAGCTAAGACAGCAATGTCTCACACTTATCCAACCCAAACCACTTCTGTTTGTCCTATGCACAATGGGATACCTACAGAGCTTTACTTAAAGAGCTCTTAACCCTCAATTCAGCAGATACAATTTTAAGTTTCAGTTTCCTTCTTGGTAGCTGTAAGTAATAGTAATGATTGATATTTATTGATCATGACTCTTTCTTAGAGTCACTGAAAGAAATTTCACGCTCTACTGGCATTTTGGTTTACTTGGCTCATTTTATAAATCAAAGATAACATTATGGAAGCTTAGTGATTTTTATTTTACTGTATCTTTAAACACATGCCATATCAACATCTTGAGAAGTTATTACTACCATTATTCATCAATTATATCTAAATGTGCTGTAAAAAAAAAAGAAAAGAAAAATAATGGAATGGCTTTCAACTGTCTCACTGCATTGTCCAAAGTACTAAATCATCTTTCAAAAAAGAATAAGACAGGAGACACCATCACTGTAGCCTATATTTCAATGAATACAGCTCAAAATTCATAACTTTTCATACTTTGCCCATGAAGACAAAGAAAATTAACACAGGACGATGGTTCAAGTTATTAGACAAATCAAATGAATGTAGAAAAACAGAAAGCTGATGTCTACAGTCTAGGAAGTCAGCCATTTATCAGGAAGGACTCAGTCATAATACCCGCACACACACACACACACACACAACTATCTATATCTCTACCTACCTACCTACCTACCTACCTACCTACCTACCTACCTCTCTATATATATGCGCCACCCCATTCTATTAAAAATAATTGTGATAATATCCTTTCTTTCATCTTTTATGATGGTTGCTTGCTAAAATTTAATTGATAAAGAAATCTGCTACATTTAAACTGTAATGAATTCTTAATTCACAATCCTTTTAGTCTTACTTCTATGTATAAAATTAGCTTAAAATAGAGAATACAATTATTACTATATCTAAATGATAAATGATTATTTTTCCAACCTACCAGAAAATTCAACATCAGTTTTCCTTATCCTACCTTTACCTTCTTAAAGGTTTCTACACAGCTTCTACTTATAATTAAATTTACAAATAAAAGTGCATAAAGCTGACTAAATTTTTATTTTATAATTCATGTTCACTTTCTATGAAGAAAAATTTTAATTACTCATACTGTATTTTATATGTTCATGGCATTTAAAATAGTTATTTTACAAAACTGAAATATTTCAGCTTGCCTCTTTCATGCAAAAATATACTTTTGTTCAAATAATTACCAAAGGACTCCTCCCATAGTAAAAATTAGCATTCCAGATTACCTACCTAACCAGAAATCACCAAAATACCCTGAGATCACATATCTGCTCCCATGTAGGTAAAAATGGTAACTTTTAAAAGAAAGAGAATGTTCTTTCTTTACTCCCTCTGCCCCTTATTCTACTCATCTGATTACTTCCATATTTTACAAAGTATAAAAGCTTTTTGTTGTAATTTTTTAGTTCATTTGCTTAACTTATATTACACATGAGAGAAACCACACAGTTCTCTTACTTTCTAACTTATTACACTTTGTATAATCACCTTAACTTCTATGTATATTGCTACAAATGGCAGAATTTCACCTTTTTTAAATAGTTGAGTAATATTCCATTAAGCATATACACCTCATTTATGTTATTTCTATGTCTTAGCTGTTGTGAATAATATACAGGGGTGTATATATCAATTTCAGTTTTCATGATTTTCACATAAATACCTGGGAATGATATTTCTGGGTCATATGGTATTTCTATTTGTAATTTTATTAAAGGAATCTCCATACTATTTTTCCATAAAGGCTACACTGCTTTACATTCCCACCAACAGTGAGAGATCCTTTTTGTCACACCCTCACCAAAACATGTTGTTGTTGCCAATCTTTTTGAAATAGGTCATCTCACAGATGTGAGCTTCTATTTCATAATGGCTTAGATTTGTATTTCTAAGTGAAGCTGAGCATTTTTTCATATGTTTGTTGCCATCTATATATTTTCTTTAAATCTATTCAAATTTTCTATCCATTTTTCAAAGTTTGTTGCTGTTCTTGAGTTGCGTATGTTCTTAATGTATCAACACCTTGTCAGATGCATGATGTACAAATATCTTCTTCCAAGCCATCTTCTCATTTTTGTGATTCTTTAGCTTTACAAGACCTTCCACCTACTGGAGTCCAGTTTATTTTTATGCTTGCTCTGCTGCAGTCAAATGTCCAGAAGCATACCACCTGTGTTTTCTTCTAAGTGTTTTATGATTTCAGGTGTCATATCCAAGTCTTTAATCCATTTTTTAGTTAAGTTTTATAATAAAATATATTTGGTAGTTTTCCTTCTTTCTTGATTTTCTGAAAGAGTTTTTGTAGGACAGGCACTAAATCATCCTTGAATGTTTAGTAGAATTTCTTTGTAAAACCATTGGTCCTGGTCTTTTGCTTTAGGGGGAGGGTTTTGATTCTTGGTTGACCTAAACATTTATCATGTTAAGTCTTCACATGCTTGATGATCTATCCATTGATATAAGTGGTATGCTGAGCTCCTATATTATTACCGTGTTACAATCAATGTCTCCCTTTAGATCCATTAGTAATTGTTTTATAATTTAGGTACACATTTTGGGTGTATATGAATGACTGTTTTATCTTCTTAACAGATCATTATGTAGTGACTTTGTCTCCTATTATGATTTTTTTGGCTAAAAGCCTATTTTATCAGTAATGGAAATAGCTGTTGCTGGCATGTCCTTTGCTAATGGCATGAAATATCTTACTCCAACCTTTGACTATGACTCTGTTTTTCTTTTTTCTGATATAGGTCTCTTGTATGCTTAATATAGAATAATCCTGCTTTTAATGATCTGGTCATTCTGTATCATGTGACTGGTGAGATCAACCCTTTCACATTTAGGATGATTATTGATAAATGGGCTCAATTACTGCATTCCTCCCCCCTTTCTTTTTTTCTAAAAAATATATTTGTTGATTCTATCTTTCTTTTATTTTAGATGATTTTCCTTGGTGATTCTCGAGTTGTTGTTTTTATTTTGTTTTTTCATTTCGCTTTTACATGCCTCTAGCCCACATTACCGTTTTGTGATTACCATGAGGACTGTATCCGGCTTTCTACATCTAAAATAAAGTACTCTTTTTTTGTGAAAGCATCGTTTATTCTTAATTTTGAAGCAATGCTAACAGCTCTCTTCTTATCCCTGAGTCCTGATCACCACACTACACTGATTTGAAAGCACTGTGGTTGTGGTTTCATGATGTTTTGATTTTTAAAGTTTCCCTACTTACTCAGAAAGTAAGAAACATTAATCCTATAAGCATAGTCTCATTATAAGTAAGCCCAGATTCTATCTATACATCTACTATCAATAGCATTTCTCTCAGTCTTTAGGCTGGAAATACTACATGTGGTTCCCTTTGACACAAGCCCCTGATTTACCTATTTCTCTTTTAGGAAAATCTTTTATATTTTAAAAATTTATCTCCTTTCCTTGGCATGTTCTCCCTGTGCCCTTTAAAGTATATTCCAATTGTGCTTTTTCTTTTTTGTGTGTGCACACAAACAAGTAGAAATCAGAGAAATAAATTCATGTTATAATTTTTCTAGGTGTATTCTACTTCACCTAGGCAAGGTACTGCTTATCCAATAATTAATTTTAATATTATAGAAGGGAAGATATTTTCCTTTATGTTTTAATCTTGGGACAAGAACAAGTCCAGTAATAGAACGTCAACATTAATTTGAGAGGAGATGAAAAATGAGTTAATAACACTGCACTAGAATTAATATTGTACAATAGATCATGAAACCATAAAACTCTTTGACAAATTCATTTTTGTGTCACTGTGTATTCTTCCTAATAGGGTAGGGCACATCGGAAAGACTATTAATACCTTGCTGCACAAATGCTGACCAAACTGCAGCACATGGAGATGTATTTTGCAAAAGGTGAGAAAAAAAGAGACTTGTCCTTCCCATTGCATTTAAATGCAACATAGAAATGAATAAGGGTAGAGTGATTTCTAGCAGGAAGCTGACAACACTTGCTTGATATCAAGTGGCACAATTCAGAAAATTAGTTGATGGTTACCAAGAAATTTGCTTCCACTTCAAGACCCTCTAGCTGAAGAATTAAGAGTGGAAAAGATATCAGCAAATGAAACAAGATAGATGTTACCCCCAAACAGCTATCTAAACAAGATGCCAAGCCAATAGACCAGCAGGGGAATCCCACTTTGACACACAGAAACTATAGGGTTCTTAAACCAAAAAATAAAAAGTAAATGTATCATTAGACTAAGAATAATTTCTGCTTCTAGCTAAAATGGACTATGAGGAACTGAATTTATCCTCCTGCTTGAAACAACACAAAAATCCAACAGAAGTACACGAACCAATAGTTCCCAAGACTGTACATGTGGCAAAAAGGACAATGATCCTAAAATATGTAAAATAAAGGAGACAAGTTCTATGACTATCTCAGCATGATGTCTTAAAGTTTCCAAGCAACAGGATTCAGAAAACAAGCTGAAGTGGAACCCAGCAGAAGCACTGGCTTCAGGTACATGCAACCTGTGCAGCTGCAGCTTAGAAGTATCCTGCACTTGGTTTAATGTGCTGATGTTGCCCTGAAAATTATGTAGTTGTTCCCTTCTGGCAGTTAGAGTTACCAGGACAGAATAACAGAGTCCAGATCAACACATACTTAAAAAAAAAACAAAAAAACAAACAAAAACAAAAACCTTAGGCAAGGATCATCTAAACAGATTAGAGGTAACAATCCCTGTCATGCACACAAACTAGTGTCTAATCTCAAAAGTCATAATTCAGAGAAAATGGGTACTCAAGATCTTGCGTCAGAAGTGGAGAACAATTAACCCTAGCCTGACTGCTACTTTGGACAGCTCTTAAGAAGTCATAAAAGCACAACTCTGAAAGATCAAATTATTTCCAAGTAAGATTACAACATCCCAGAACAAAGTTCAAGAAAATCTGTAAGTAGACAAAAAGTACCCAGCACTTGAGTCCTCCTTGGTGGCATAGGAGTTAAGTCTTAGGTTCCATCCCCGGCCAGGGAAGTAAGTCATTCCAGCAGACTGCTTCTGCCTCACCCACTGCTCCCCTTAGCAGTGTGTTTCAGTCCATCTGCCTGTTCTGCTCCCTGCTCTGTCTCTAGTGGGTCCTCTCACCCCCTGCACCTCCGGCCTAAACCCCAGTTCTTGAATGAATGAATGAATGAATGAATGATACCCAAACACCTAACAAGGTAAAATTTACCATATCTGGCATCCATACAAACATTATCAGGCACAAAAAGAAATAGAAAAACAACTCATAATAAGAAGACCAATATATCATTAGCTACAGCCATGGTCTGAATGTTTGTATAATAGTCCACATTCTTATATTGAAATCCTAACCACCAAACACCTTTATATAGTAGGAAGGTGTTTTGGAGGTGATGAGATTGGTGAGAGTGGAGCCCTCAAGAGTGGTATTAATGCTTTTATGAAAGAAATTCCATCTATTGGTCACTTCCATCATGTGATGATACACACATGAGAAATCTGTGATCTAGCACAGAATTATCTTTGAACATACCTGCACCCTTATTTTGGACTTCCAGTCTCCAGAATTCAAGAAATAAATTTTTGTTGTGTCTAAGCTCCCTAGTCCATGGTAATTTTTTAGTAACAGCCTGAAAGGACTAAGCTAGATCAACCCAGAACTAACACAGATGTTATAATTAGCAGGTAAGGACATAAAAACAGTAACAACAGAATCTGTCAGTTGCTACTAAAGCAGTAAGTACACAGATAAACATTTATAGCATTAAACATCTTTGTTAGATATGAAGATCTACGTCAATGAACTCAACTTCCACCATAAAAAACTAGGAAGTGAAAAAAAATTTGAACTCAGTAACTGTACACAGAAGAAAGAAAAAAAAATCAGAGAAGAGAAAAAAGAAACAGACAACTAATTCTTTGAGATAATTAATAAAAGATTAAACCTCTAGTCATGCTGACCAGAGAAAAAGGAGGAAATACCAATTACTAATATTAGAAATAAGATACCATCACTACACACCTTTATAAATATTAATGGAATTTCATAAACAACTTTATGCCATATGAAAAGTTGCATGAAGTAAACAATATCAGACAATACACTATGGGGGAAAGCCAGTAAAACTCACTTATGAAGAAATAGTTACTTTTTTAAATAGCCCCATATCTTTATTAAAAACAATTGTATTTGTAGTTAAAATACTCCCGTGAAGAAATATTATAAGTGGCTTCATAGGTGATTTCTATCATACATTTAAGAAAGAAATAGCAATTTTAAACAAACTTACAAAGCAACTGGAGTATAGGGGGTACTTCCCAACTAATTTCATAAGGTTAAAATTTATTACGATAACAGAGCCGGACAAAGACATGAAAGATAAGAAAACTTCAGGTTAATAATACCCACAATGATCACCAATGAAAAGTTCTAAACAGAATTTATCAAACTGAATACATATTATCCACTAAAAGGATACTATCCCAAAATGCAGGACTAGTTTAACATTTGAAAACCAATTACTGTAATTAATTAACTAGATTACCAAATAAAAGAGAGAAACCATCAGATCTACTTAAAAAATACAGAGAAAGATTTTACAAAAATCTAACATTCATTGTTGATAAAACTGCCTAACATAGTAGAAATCAAAGGAAACGTCCTCAACCTAACCAAGAGCATCTTTAAAAAGATCTATAGCTAACCTCGTATTTATGTGTTCTCACTACTTTTACTTAATATTGTTCTGAAGAGGACAGCCAGGACAACCAAAAGAGGATTGTGACGGAGTCCAGATTGGAGAGAAAGAAGTAAAATCCATCATCTTCACAGAAAACATGATTGTTTATGTAAAAGAATTCCAAAAGAACAATAATAAAAGGTACTGGAGATAATATGTAGCTTACCAAGGTTAGAAGATATAATATTAATATACAAATAGTTGGAAATAGAAAAAACTTTAACTACCATTTATAGTAACATCAAAAAGATTCAATTTTTAAGGACTATGTGAGAGGTATACAATAAGATATATAAGGCAATTTTAAGAAACATTAAAGACATAAATAAAGAGAAATTTTGATCACTGATCAAAAGACTTCATTAAAAGAGCAACCATACCAAATGTTGGGGAGAGGATGGAGGAAAAAGAACTCCTCTGTACTGCTGGTAAGAGAATTAAATAGGTATAACCACTTTGGAATACCTTGGCAGTTTCCTAAGAAGTTAAACATGGATTTATCATATAATCTAGCCATCCATTCCTAGGAATTTTCCCAAAAGAAAGCAACATAAGGAATACATGTGGCCTGTAGAGAATTGTTTGTGAATGTTCATAGAAGCTTTATTTCTAATGATCAGAGCCTATAAACAAATGGAATGTCCATCGATGTATAAATTAATAATTTGTAATATGCCCACAAAACAGCACACTATTTAGCATTCCAAAGAATCAAATTATTGATAAAAGTAACAATATGGATGAATCTCAGAATTATGCTAAAAGACAACAAACAAAGAGTACATGCTATAAGATTCCATTTATAGATGAGTCTACAAAATGCAAACCAGACTAAGCAGCAGAAAGTAGGTCAGCTGGTTACCTGAGATGAGGAAAGCAAGGGAAGGAGAGAGATTTATTAGGGGCAAGAAAAACTTGCAAATAACAAATATGTTCACTATCTCAATGACAGTGATGCTTTCTTTCACAGGGATATGTATATATATATACCTATGTCGAAATCTCAATAAAGCTTTTTAAAAATGTACAATAAGCATATTTCAAACATAAGCCATATAAGTTAATTCAGATCACTATGCTTTTGTTCATCAATAATCCTTTTTCCTTTTCAGCATATAAAACACTACCAGTAAAAGCATTTCTCAAAACTAGAATGTCCTTCAAATTTTTCCTCAGGTTTCTGCATTACACTTAGTAGTGTTTTTTTATTCAATGAAATGTTTTAGTGAGTCCAAGATGATAGTCCTATAGCCTATTTATCAGCAGTAGATTAATTTGGGTTATGCAGAGTAAGGCCGCTTTGGGTGAGAAATTTATGAAAAGGCAAAATTAGCCTTGTCTTCAACAGTACTTGCTAAAAATCAGTTTTCTAATTCAAAGAATGAACTTGAGTGAAAGGTCATTTCTCTTCATTACTTATATTAATCTTAACTCATAAAAATAGATCTCTTGTTGCTATGATACAAACAAGGAAACTGAGGTAGCTTATAAGCTGACAGAATTACAAGGAGACAGCTTATCAGTTCACAGATAACTGGCAGTTTCCTGGGACAAGGATGTCTTCAATTTAATCTAATGTATAACAGAAAATTATTCTTTGCTGTACAATGAAGCTACTTACCTATTAATGAACATAGTTTCACTTCAATTGACCTTTAACAGGCAACCTAAATAACATAAGGTTAATGTCAAACTTTAGACATGCTAGTTCAAAGGAACCTATAAGGGTTACCATGAAAAGCAAGAATAGCTTTATAAATGAACAATCACAAATTTATCTACATGTGAAATATTTTAAAAGAATGAATATTTGTAGGAAGAAAATTTTTGTAATGAAGATAAGTGACAAACATGGGGAGTAGGTAAAAGAAGAACTCTTCTTTTATGAAAAGACTTATTATGAAAAGACAAAAAGCTACTACTATTTCAACTTCTAAGTCCAGCAACTTTAAGTAGAGCAAAAGTTGATTATTTTCCTACAGATAGTAGGCAATAAATTATCAGGTCACTAAAAAAGTATATCCAAAATAGTGACCTAAACTAACCTACAATACAATATCTGATTACTAACTGTATTGGTTATCTAAGGTTACAATAAGTGCTTTACACTTAAGTATATGAGAGAACAATTTGAATGTCCCCAATATAAAAGCTGGAAAGAGTAGAAGACAATGCTTCATTTATTTCACGGAAAAATCAACACTGATTCTTGGCAGTATTTAGGTCTTCAGTTTAAAGAAAATCACAATGGCATTACAGTCTTTCAAATTCTCTATTTAACATATTCAATATAACACTCCAAAACTGTGGTAATGCAAAGTATATATGCACAAAGCTGTGCTGTCACATGTGACTATTTAACCAAATGGAAAATTCAGTTCTTCAATCACACCATTCAAACTTCAAATGCTCAATAACACTTGTGATTAGTAGATACCTTACTAGATAGCACAGATACAGAACATTTCTATCATCAAAAAATACAAATTTTAAGCAACACTACTCGAGATTGATGGAGGTTCTCATTCATGAACATTTTTAGTCTTTCATATGAATTAGTCCTTTCTAAAGTCCAGGTACTGATGGCACCCAAGGAATATTAGTTTTAGATACCATCAACCTAAAAGGCAGCACAAAACATTTTCATCTTATAAAGTTTCCTTTACACCTTGGTTGTATTAACCAGTTGCAAAGTACAATTAATAATTTATGGCACTCAAAATTGTTCTGTCACCTTTGGAGCATTTGAGGGTTGACAGAGAAGAAAATCACAACAATCTTAGCAAATCAGCAACTCAGTAACTGAGATAAAGCAGTCAAAAATTAAAAGCCATGGATAGTGATATAAGATCCAATGACTTTGACAAATGAACACATGGGAATTAAGTACCAGCAAAACTTAGTAAGAACAAAGTTCTTTTCAAAATAAACTATCATTTTTAATGGATATAAATGTTGGAAAATTGCATAAATAATTCAGGAATAATCCATTTTCATTAAGTGAAATGTATCAAGTGAAAAGCTATACATTACTGAACTCAATGCACCTGTCCTCCAGCTGACTACAAACAAAATTACACTAATCCCAGTTTACAACCAAAAGCGGAGATAAATATTATCTAACTCTCACCTACCTCTTTTACTTAAAACCTCTGGTCAAAAGAAAATCTTGCCCCAATATTATATATAACTTAATAAGGCTAAAAATCTTACAAAGGAAAGGTAGAGCAAGGATACAGGATGATGGTCCCAATCATGAATCCACAGTAACAAAATCCCACACTGATAATAGCTTTTGTGATATTAAGAGTTATTCTCCAACATCTCAAATAAAGAGTAAATCCTAACTCTTTATAGATCTTTAAAATGAACACCTTCACAAGTCTCTAAGCCCGTTGAGGGTCCAAAAAAGGCTAAGCACCTGTATCTCTTACTCTAACAAAGTATTTAATGTGTATCAGAAATCTAGGAATATATTTTCATGAACAGAAAAATTATTTCTGAAGCTTTACAAAGTCAAGCACGGGCTTTGAATGGATGACAAAAGACTGGAATGATGAACTGATGCTGTAAGAGTAAGGGTTATGTGCTGAACCTGGCATTCTGTGGGTCTTCTGTATGCAGTTGGAAGAGCGGCTGGCTGGTGCCTAAGTCATTGTAAAAATGCCACTGCACTAAGTGAGGAGTAACAGCTGGGTCCTATCAAGTCTAGTAAATTGCTAGCAGGTTAAGAAATAAGAGGGAGGTTATTTAACCTAGAGGAAGGAAAAAGAAGAAAAATTCAATACCCAAAACTTACTGTAGTCTTCCATTTTCTCTTCCTCCCACCATCAGACACCCAAAAATCATTTGGGGAAACCACTACTTAGTAAAGACATGAAATATCAGCTACAAGAGTTTGATACAAAAGCAATATGAAAAACCCTCAAGTATGTTATTAAGTCAAAGGTAAAAAAAATGCAAAAATGGAAAGCAAACATGGTTGATTCAAGAAAAATATTTGTGTAAATCAGAGAAATAAGTGAGGCTGCCGATTAAAATAAATTGAAAAGATTTTGTTAACTTTAGAACTTAGCAACATGAGGAAGTATGCCCCAAAACTTCATTTAGCTATCAGCAACAAATTTAGAGTACATTCCTGTTACTCAGAAAGCAATCAAATCAACATGTATTAAAAGCAAAAAAGTTAGTCTCAATTATTAAAACACTTGATCAACACTAGACTCATTCCTTTAAGCAGATGCACAGAACAGCATCTCTTTCATTTACAAAACGCATTGGAGTATACAGAGAGGACTGTGAGTTAACAGCAATTAAGGACTGGCCAAAGCCTAGACTATGGGTTCAACAATAACAGAACTCTAACACTGTGTAAAATAGTAAGACTAAACTATACAAGAGATTAAAACTATACTCAAACGAAGTTATTCCTTGATGCAGGTTGGATATCATCATTCAGGTCTCTGTACATAAACACCTTTACTGAAATCACAAAACACACCACCAAACCAAATTGTAAAAGTGGGTCATTACCAAAAAATGAATGAATGTGAGTCCTAAACCAAGGCATATTCAGTTGTTTTTCAAACCCAGGGAGTTTCCATTCCACCTATCCTGAGAGTCAAGATCAAAAACTCATTGAGTCCCGGTCCTGAGACTTGGGTGCTACAATTCTCATCACAAAATCAAGTTCCATCAATACTCACTTACTGGAATGGGCTCCTCTGACTACTCAATGCACCAAAAGAAATTGGCTGAAACCCTAGCAAGAAAAATTTTTTGTCTTTTAACTTTTACATAATTTTAAACTTTCAAAAACTACAGAAATAGTGTAAGGAACCGCCATATAACTTTTACCCATATTTACCAACTGCTCATATTTTCTTAGAATAGAAAACAGAATATATTTTTCATCTGACTACATAAATATATTTCCTTCTAGAAATGACTTTACATTCTATTAACATCTCTAACTCCTTTCACTTAACAATACTGAATCAATTCAATAACCACAAGAGGATTTGGTCACCTGTTGAAGATAAACACTAAATAAAAACTTACTAAGAAAGGTTCCCATCAAAGAAACAGTTTCCCTTAGGTATTCATGGAGTAACAAACTCCCAAATTACTGAATTCACCTAAGGTAAGGACAGAAAAATTATGAATTAATCACCAAAATTTCAGTAACTACTAGTCCTGTTTCTCCCCATTACTCTGATCTCTGTTGCACACTTGATTCTCTAGCTTAAAAAACTCCATATAGCAGATAGTTTACTTACATTGAAGCGTATTTTAAGAATTTTAAGGTTAGCATTTCATGATAGCCCCTAAATACTGGATATACTCTCAGCGTATTGTTGAAACAAATTTTCCGATCAGCTTTACTTGATTAGAAAATATAAAAACGTGTATGATCCTGGGAATGAATATACTCTACATGCCACTGATGGAAGAAAAAGAAAGACCTCCAGATCTTCCAGGAGATTCTGGGAAGCACTCAAATCTCCTGAGTGCTCAATCCTTGGACACCAGGGCACCACAGCTGTCACCATCAGGAGGACTGACTCAGATTTGGGTACTGCAAAGCTTAATCTCCCCAACTGCCATCTCTGCTGCTCCTCATTTCTCTCTACCTGGTTTAGCCAAGACTTCAAACTGCAGCTGTCAGCCTTTCAGACTGCACAGGGTTGCTGCACTACAGCTGCTGCTGGCCTGTAGCGGACACAGTGAGGTCAACTGTGTTATGCTTGCTGGTGAAGTGTACTGAGGGGTTCCCTGTGCCCTCACACCACACCAGATCAGTGTAGCTGGTGAACTCACTGCCTTCCTGGACATTCTGGCCTTGCCAAGTGACCCCTAACAATAACCGGGACTAACCACCTGCAAGACAGTGCTCAAAGATGACAAAGTGGAGCTTTCCAAACTCTAAACTACCTGCCTGAATGGGGGCTATTGGGAAAAAGAGAAGCAACAGAATGGTCATGAAGATTTTTAAAGGACTCTCATTTTCTTGTGGATATCATCAGCTTGACCTTTAGCCCCTGCTTCCTGAACTGCCTCTCTTCCCTCTTTGCCATGTGTTCTAGTCCCTAGTCTTACGGCTTCTGATCAGCTGCCCCTTTTCCCTACACATGTGCAGCTGACTCATGAAAGTCCCAGCTGTCATTTCCTGTGGGCAGCTGGGCTCTAACTTGCCCTCCAGCCTCTGCTCAGCAGACAGCCGCCAGCTTCCACTTGTGGTTTCTGGCTTCGTCTCTGCAACATGGACACTGGCAAGACTGCATTTGGCCACACACCAACATAATTCTCCCCTCTTGTCCTCCCCTGGCCCATCCCAACCCTCCCTTTCCTCACCTCCTGTAAATAATTTCTTTTGTTGTATCTCCCCGTGTATCTGTTTTTGAGTTATGTCCTTCCATCATAAGCCCATGGGTGAGGACCAACCAAATGAGTCATCCCCAACATCCCACCTCTCTTTGTTTGGTTTGACTGTCCCAATTCTCATTCTTTTTTTTTTCTTTTTTTTAAAGATTTATTTATTTATGCATACAAGCACTGGGGTACAGGCTAGAAGTGTGGGGGGTGAGAGGAGGAGTCACCACAGAGAGCAGGGAGCAGAACAGGCAGATCAGCTGAAGTACACTGCTGAGGGGAGCAGCGGGCACAGCAGGAGAGGTCTGCTGCGCCATGTGGGTCACCTCCCTGGCCGGAGGCTGGGATCGAACTCGTGCTGCAGTGGCTGTGGTCTGCTTCATAGTGCACTGCTTAACCCACTGTGCCACCAGGGAGGCCCCCAATTCTCATTCTTAAAGAGAGATGAAATCTTGGTACTTGCAGTCATTTTTCCAGCTTATTTTCTGCATATAACAGCATAGATCACATAACAGCATAGATCAGCTTCATGACTCCTATTGATTTTCTTTCAGACTGTCTGTCTTCTCCTTCATCTTTCTAAGCAGGGGTCTCTGCATCTGTTTTGCCCAACCCAAGTTTCTATTCTGTTTGGCTTACTGAGTGGGTCATATTTTGCCAATAGTTAGACATCACCCAATTCGTCATTTGAGTTCATATTCTTTTTTTCTCCATCCATTCAAAGCTTTCTTTCCTACTCAGGTAACGACCTCACTCTACATCTTCCATGTAAAGTTCAACTTGCTTTTGTATTTTTAAACCTGTAATGAAACTTCTAGAGACAGCCCATTAATCCCCAATTTCTTGTCAAATAAAGAATTCTACTTCTGTAATAATTTGCAAAATACAAATTATTGACCCAAGTTGATCCCAGGAAACATTATTTTCTGCTCTTATGTTCAATTCCTCACCCTTAAGATATTCTAGCTGGTGCTCTCCTACCAGGAGGACAACTATTTCAGAGAAAACTTAATGTGGAAATACAAATGATGTCGAATATAAATAAATCTAATTTAAAAAAAAAAGAATTTTCCCCACTGTACATTAGTATACACATATTCTGCCTTCTGTGAAACCGTCCACATGTAATCAGATCCCAAAGCACCCAGAGGCTGCCACCCCACTCCCCACTACCTCCCAACCTGAGCAAGACCAGCTCCAGGCATGGCTCCCCAAGAACCCAGAGGCCCACAGACCTACCCTGACCTGAGTGCAAGTGGGACTGGACTTTTTCCCTCTTACATCCAGCTTTAGGAGTCTAAATAGACCAATCAGGTACAAGCTAAATGGGCCAATCAGGGTCAAGTTCACTTCATTAATCACACTGAGAGTGGAAAATGAGCTGACTGGTGTTAACTGGTCCAATTAGATGGTTAGGATGGAAAACAGTCCAATCAGCCTTCTATGTGGGGACTCTTGAAGAGACTATAAGGCAGAGTTAAGAGCCAGCTTGATTCATTCTGCTCCTGGCCTCAGAAGAAAGGAGGATTCTACTTCCAGCCTTCTAAGAGAAGTCAGTCCATAGCAGCCCCCAAAGAAAAAAGGGTGTCAGCAGCCAGTCTTTGAAGAAGCAGCATTCATAAACCACCTTCAAAGAAGGATCCTGTTCTCAGCCTCCAAAGAAAGGTTTTTTCTTCTTCTCCTTATTCAGGTGTATTTGACATCATTTGTAGTCCCCCATGGAATTCCCATGATGAACTCACCAGAGCACCATCACCTCAGTCCCTTGTCTCTTTCTGCCCTCATCCCATTCACTCTCCCTGCCACCCTCCCCAAAGTGTCTCTGACTTGTCTTTGTCTCTTTGTTTTTGTTGTGTGGTGATTTGATTTTTGTTGTTGTTGTTTCTTCTGTTCTTTTCCTTGATCCCTTATTTGGCTCCCTTATATTCCTCCTGTAAGTAAAACCATCCGATTTTTCTTTTGCCTTCTGATTTATTTCATTAAACATAATTCCTCCAAAGAAAAGTTTCTAGTCCTGATCTCTGTAGAAAGGATGATTCAGCAAACAGCCTCCAAAGAAGCAGCAGTCAGCAGCCAGGATCCAAAGAGAAAAGCATCAAGCAGATGACCTCTGTGGGACTCAGCAGGCTTCCACACTACTCCCAGGCCTCTGGACCTCCACAAACATTGCAGAGACTCAGCCGCTGCACGTGCTTCAGCCCTGACTCTGACACTACATGCAGTGCCTGAAGGAGCTCACCACAGCCTCTGGTTCTCCAGAACCATCTCCTGGTGCTGTTGAGTCTGTCACTGTCTATTTCAAGGTTCAGTCCAGACTTCACACTGCTACTTTGGGCTGTTGCAGTGTCACTTCATCTTCCACAAGCAGCCTGTGTTTGGGATTTCTGAACCCTGCAGATATTATCTGGGATGAGACAGCTGGCATTTGTGGCCTTAGGAACGCTTCCCTTTCCTCCAAGCTTCTGTTTGTTAAATAAATCCTGTTTCTTGTTGGCCCCTGAGCCTGAGTGGTCCTGTGACTGTGTGTGCAGGGGAGAGCCCACTGACAGTGACCTGTCCTGTACCTTAGGCACTGTCCCTTAGCACTTCTGAGTACTCTTTTAGAAATCTTTTGTACTGTTTCAGTATTGTTTTAATATACTAAAATTTCTGCATAGGCCGTAAGGTTTATATAATAATGTAAATACTGAACAACTGTTTAACCAAAATATGTACTGTAAATATATTTGGGGAGAATGGACATAGGAAAGGACAGCAAAGGAAAACTAATGTTTTATATATTATAACAAAAAAAGGCCTATGAGGTGCATATTTTGTAATAATGTTTCGATTATTTAAACTATGTGCATGTAGTACTTTAACAAAATAAATAGTTTTAAAAGAATTTCATGGACATCATTTCACTTGATTCCTAGTGAAAGGGGTACAATAACTGACATTTGACAAGTAAGTTAAACAGATATTCTGGGTTAAATAGCCTGCCTAATTGTTAATGCCACTATACTTTCTTCAGTAATTATTCACACAAAACTTACCACAACATTGTTTATATCAATAATAAAAGGAGGGAAAAAAACACCTAAATTGTTTTAACTTCTAATTTTTTATCTATTTCTGTATATAGTCTTAAGTCTTTTCCCCTTCCACTGAAGAATATTTACTGGCTGCATAGAAAAGAAGGAATATTCACGCTTAATCTGCTGTTAATAATGGGTTCTTGGCAGTTGGAGAGCAAAATTACACTTAATCCAAAATTAAACACTTCTGTTAAAGGTAAAACACCACAAAGTTCACCATCACGATCATTTTTAAGAGACAGTTCAGTAGCATCATGTACACTGACACAGCTGTGCAACTATCACCACATCCATCTGCAGAATTTCCCATCCTCCCCTCCAGTTCCTGGCAACCCCATTCTACCCTTAATCTCTATGAATTTGACCACACTAGGTTCCACATATATATGGAATCATAATTATTTGTCCCTTTGTGACTGGCTTATTTCACTTAGCATGAAGTCCTCAAGATTCCTGCATGTTGTGGATAAATTTTCAAAATTAGTTTCCAAGCAGTAAAAAACCAATTTTCTAACAATGACTGTGAAATATTAAAGCAGCACAAACTTAAGATATAATAGTTAAGGCATGATGAGGCAACAAAAGGGAATAAATCTCAATTTTAAATGATGGTGAAAGCTTATCTTATGCAGTGTTTTTGAAACAAAGTGTTTTTGAAAAATCCAAACAATTACTTTTTCTTTCAGGTTGGTGCTCCTTTGTGTTGTGCAGCCAATGGGTTATAAGAGCTCTGTAAATGCAGGCTGGGTCTTTGTTTTCTATTTTAAGGGTGGGGTCACACAAAATACAAAAGTGCCAACAATGTTAGGTGTTCAAATAATATTAAGTCATACTAAATAAATCAGAATCGAAATAGCCTCCATTCAGTCACATAAAGCTCAACTAGGAAATACATGAAACCTGACCTTTACAATGTACTCTGAAAAGGTTCCCTTGGTTGCAATTAAAAAAAAAAACAAAAACAAAACAGGAAAACCAAGCACGTGCACCTTTATGTTCCCCTCCATTCTCATATTCTGAAGCTCTCCTGGCTCTTCTTTCTCCTCTAAAACTTAGCTTTTCAACTGAGCCACTAAACAGACAAAGCACACCAGTCTTTGAGATATAAAAACAACAAAAACACTGATATTTGGGGTGGTTAGTTCTCTGAATTTTAGTTTACTGTTCAATCAGAGTCTCTCTCAGAATTTTAACAAGGACTGATAACCAGCTGTGTCCCCTCAAGTGTCCAGGTGGTCAAAAAGCACTTAACTGTCCTGTTGAAAGACTCAGAGATTAACCACACTGAAAAGCATATTTGAAGCAAAGTCAGATGTTTTACATGACAACTATATTAAAAAGTGCTTTAAACAGGGTATTTTATTTTATAAAGATTATATACCACTTGGCAATGTCCCAAAGTAAGTGATTGTCACTGTTAACTAAAGTAAGATTAAGTTAATGCTTCAGTGAAAAATGGTACAATCTTCAAATTATTTTCCTCACTTGTAATTTTTCTAGATACTAGACTTCCACCAACTGAGTACACAGACTATGGAATACCTAAGGATCTCTCCTCATAACTGCATACTCTAAAGAAGTTTAGATAATAGTTTCTCAGTAAAATACCCAAGTTATCCATCCCCTTATGGATAAATGTCTAGCCTCACTGAGATACAAAAACTTGCCTCAAGTCTAAGGGACCTTCTGGAAAGGAACCATAGCAAAAGGGTGAAAAAGGGCCAGGCCACTGTGGATGGAAAGGAGCAAAATCAAAGTACAAATCAAGATAACAACTACCACTTCCCACCTGTCTCTTTCTAAGCATCTACAGTTCCCCTCCACGTGTCACCTTCCAAGTCTCCCAAGGTCCTGATACAAGTCCAAAGTTGAGAAGCAAGAATACCTGTCTCCATGTGTGTTCCTCTGGGTTTCCCCTCCTGTCACCCTTGAGCACCCTTGCCCTCTATATTATATAGCGTCACCTGTCCACTCTGCTTCATCACTCATTATGTGGGGTAAGGAACATGGTAGCTCCCCCTTTATGGAGACTGTCTCAGTTACACATACACTCAAGAGGCTAGATATTACATAGTTAACACTGACCTTACTAATGTAGTAAACTAAATTAGTAAATCTAGCTAGCACTAAATTCTTAAATTGCTACACAAACTTAAGAAGCACCATCTTGTGTTACCTACACATCATGTAACACCCACTGTGGCTCAAAACACAAGACCTCAGTCATCACCCTTCAATGAAAACAAATTGGAAGTTGAGAGAATGATACCGTTTTATGTTGCTCTCCCCACCACCCCCAACCCCACTTCTCTTTTTAAGATCCTCCTTCCACAGGAACTTTAAAAGAATTTTGAGAGAAGAATTTGTCTGATGTGCTATGATAAAACAGCCAAATGTGTGTAGTACTTGTGGTCTTATAAAACCATATGGAAGGACACCATTAAAAAGATCTATTCCCAGAGATTATGTATTTTAGGACACGAAACTTTAAATGGGGTTGGGAGGAGAAAGGGAGGGACTGTTATTATATAAAAATATGTCAAAATTAAAGGGATTTCTTTAAGGCACTAATGATATAGAAACACTTTTGGACATTTTAGTGATTTCTTAATTGCTATGAGATAAAACATCATATTAATCAACTCTCATGTTTAATAAAATTTTTAAGATTTAAAAATGTAATGATTATCTTAAAGGATATATATATACACATGCAAACAGACACTACCTTAACAACTACTAACTCTACTTATAACAATGAATAAACTTTAGTGCTGCAAAATAACCAGTGAATGGATTCACAGACAGCAATCATAGAAACAATTCTTAGAATTACCCACAAATAAAACAGATGTTTTCTACTTTGTTATGGAATTTCTTCCTAGCCTCATCCTCAAGATTATTAACATAGCTACACTGGAAGGAGAATGGAAACGGTAAAATTACACATAAAAGATGAAAAGTGAAATCCCTTTGTAATGCCACAGAACTCCTCTTAAAACTGTTTCCTTGGCACTTCAATTTACTTTAAAACTCAATAATTTAGTAGACATTTGGAATAAGCACCAGTATTTTGGAAAAGTTTTAAGATTCCTTCCAATCAAATATTCTATGATTAACATTTCTTATTTTCTCACAAGTAATGGCATTCAACACTTCTAGACTTCCTAAAAATTAACACAAAAAAATTATGAGGCATACTACGTAAGTCAATGGACATAGAAGAAATGACCAGTCTAGCTTTCAGTTGCCATTGGAAGTATAAGACGTGAATATTTTAGAATTTTCGAAAGAGCCTCTTCCTGCCATTATTTTGTACTTCAAATATGGAACTAACAGTCTCTGAACCTTGAACGACATGAATCAATGAAAATATCAGTCATTTATATAAAACTAGCAAATCAAGTGATTTCTGAAGATGCTGAATATTTTCAAATCAGTTGAGCTGGCCTATTAGCTCAGACACAGGTTAGAATAGACCTATGCCTTAACTACGTTTACTCAGAAAGCTGTTGGAACTTAAAATACTAACAATATGGCCACTGGTCTTCAAAAATGAGGTATAGCACATTATTAATACTGTTATAATGATCTCTTCAAACCATCAAGAGAAGAGACTTTCACTGGCCAGTTTAAGAAATATGTGGGGTTTGGTTTAATTTAGTCAAATTAAACTAGTTTCTTCTAATACAGAGCTCATTTTCCATAAACAATATTTTCAAAAAGGTATACCTATCTATATGCTTTTAAATTGACATAGAAATATATTCCCTTTGCTCTCTTTTGCTATATAGGTTAGTAAATGTTAAAAAGTCTAAAATCCTTAAGTAACTCTGTAAATGTCTACTATTCCTTTGTATCTTTATTTCAAAGCTTTTAGTAAGAGTCCTATTTTTCCTTTCAAAACAAGTCCAATGAAAAACAAAAATACTACAAGTAACTTCATACTTTCCTTATGCCCATGTTGAATTCTAGAGCTTATATATTTTTAGGGTAGCTACAAATACTAGAGTCAATTTGTGAAGGGATCCCTATGAGTGAATTATTAATTGTAAACTATTAGTCTATGAAGCTCTATTCAAAGACAGCTGTTTTAAATGTCAATTTAAACACTGCTTAAATTCCAAAGTTTTAAATTATCAATGGCTCAAAATTCTATTTCAAAATAAGCTATATAAACCATGGCAAAAATCTTGCATTCTTCCTCATAAATTGCAGTTACCATTTTTCTTGGGGGGGGGGCAGTGTCACTCATACAGTGCAAAACTTGACTTTATATATACTTAAAAAATAGATACTAAATAGATACTATAGCTACGGTTTTTATATACCCTTAATTCATACATGGGAATAGTTTAAAATTCAGAAACTGGAGCAGCCAACTGGTTAAACATTTGGAAATGTAGAAATTTTTTTTAATACATGTCTCAATCACAAAGAAAAAAGTGGATTTGAAAAGGCGAACTTTTAAATGTATTTATTAGTTCATGAGGAAATTTTTAAAATCTTATTTTATTAAATAAATCTTTACCCTTCTTCTTTCTCTTCCCCCTGCACCCACCAAAATAAAAAGTGCTGATCTTTAACAATGGCTCTTCTCTGTGAGTCAAAGAGTTAAAACCATCTCTTTTATTCCCAAATGAGTGCCAGTCCCACTCAGAGGTGCCATGTTTTATTTAAAACACACTCTTTCTCAGTAACCACTTTGTTCTAATTGGCAAGGCAAAGCCAGGTCCCTGAAGCACATAGCTCGTTACATTCAGTTTGGATTACAAAAACACAAGATGAAACAAACTGCATCGAAATGTACAAATTAACAGTACAGGAGTATGGGATAGGGAGGTGGAATTAAATTGTAATATGGAACAAAATCCAGGGTGGAGGTGCAAACAAATCACTGGTGTCTCTATAAACTATACAAAGTTTCCAAATGAGCAAATACACAAGGCAGAAGACAGGCTTTTCCATAACTCAACCAAATTGCTAAATGTGGATACAACAAAATAATTTTTTTTCCAACGTTATTATGCACACATGTATGAGAAAATGGGAATACCAACAAGGCTTAACAAATGAAACTTACAGGATGCACTGTCTAAATATGAAACTCATCTCTGCCTTCACAATGACAATGTGCAAACAACTCGGCAATTAAATCACACTTCCAAACATTTTTTTAAAAATCTTCTGAGAAGCTAAACACAGGAGACTAAATTAGAAATGATGCTTCACTATGCAGAGAGCAGGGTTAATTAGCTGAAAGTGAGCTGAACAAGTACAAGAAAGATGTTAAGAAATGAAGATCTCACCACCAAAAGAGAAAAATGTGTTAGACAAAAACACTCCCTCCACATATACACATGCACACCTTTTCCCAAATTAGCTACTCTGTGAAATTTCCAGCACTGTTTGTCTGATTTTCCCAGGAGATCTAAAGACAAACTGTAACTGAACTAAAAGAGAAAACAAAAAAAAATGTATATAACCCAACCTACACACAAATACAAAATGATGCTTCTGCTACAGCCTTATAGGCTCTTTGAAATAACTTTACTTCTTTTGTTCCAAAGAACAGTGAATAGAGGGAGAATAGACTGGCGTCTAAACAACTAAAAATAAATTTCAGGTTCTTTGCTTTAAAAATTTAAATTTAACTTTAAAATCAATTTCTTATCTGTAATATGGATATAAAAAATTGTTAAGGTTGTAAGAATCAAATGAGATAATACACAAAATAGCTTTATAAAAGGGCTGCAGAAATCTTAGTTACTCTTTGTAATTAATTCATTTTAGGGTTTCACTGCCTTTAAAAACAATAACATAGCTATAACTGCCCATGCCCTTCTTCCACCTCATTTCACTAGCAGTAATTTTTGTTCCACTGCTACTTTATCAATTTTTAGCAATCCTTTAAAGATTATGTACACTTGCTATTTTTCTTCAATTCAAAGGTCTTATGTTAAGGTATTTTTTTTCCTTCTTTCCCTCCAATATTTAGTCTAAAAGTAAAGTAAGAAGTTTAAAACAAACCTTTAGTAATAGTTAAGATTGTTACCATACTGGGCCTCCCTTGTGGTGCAGTGGGTTGAGCTACGCACTATGGAGAAAACGCAGCCACTGCAGCACGAGTTCGATCCCTGCTGCCGGCCAGGGAGGGGACCCACATGGCAAGGCAGACCTCTCCTGCTGTGCCCGCTGCTCCCC
>JAGFMF010011803.1:12501129-12520163 GCA_019455555.1 Galemys pyrenaicus
CCACTCTCTGTGGTGAATCCTCTCACCCCCCACACCTCTGGCCTGTACCCCAGTGCTTGTATGCATAAATAAATAAATCTTAAAAAAAAAAAAAAAAGATTGTTACCATACTATCAGTTCTATTTTCCACAGCAATCAGCTAGGTGGTGAGGCTTTTACATGATATAAAATTTTGCATTACTAAAGATTATATTTTAGTTACACATTAGTGACCTGAAAATAATGCTTTATTTTTATCCACCATTCCTACTGTGAACTAACAATTAAGTGTAAGAGGTTATAACCAAGAAACATGTCAAAACCCTCTAATTTGGGCACAAAGAACAGCCAGACCAAAAATTACTCTAAGTATCTGTAGATTGGCGGACTTAAGACCAATGAAGCACAAAAAGAGTCACACAATGCTTTCCTGAATCTGATGGCTATCCATACTTCTGCCAATTTTAAACGAAAGCTCATAAACCTAGGTCTGTACATTCTGATATACTTTAATCTACTGACAAAGTGAAATCTAAGAAATATTAGCAACTAACACTTTTCTTTTTTAAATTTAAGGATTGATCTATTTATGCATACAAGCACTGGGGTACAGGCCAGAGGTGTGGGGGGGGGGGGGGTGAGAGGATTCACCAGAGACAGAGTGGGGAGCAGAACAGGCAGAGCAACAGAAGTACACTGCTGAGGGGAGCAGCGGCAAGGCAGGAGAGGTCTGCTGCACCATGTGGGTCCCCTCCCTGGCTGGCAGCAGGGATCGAACTGGTGCTGCAGTGGCTGCAGTTTGCTGCATAGTGTGTTGCTTAACCCACTGCGCCACCAGGGTGGCCCACAACTAACACTTTTCATGCCGTGAGAGACTAACCTTATTACACGAAAAGGTCCAGCTACATCTAACCTAAACAGGTCTTAAGTTAGGTCTCCAGGTTTTTTTGATAAAGACACATCATCAGCACAAATTTGATAACATACCACTTAAATGTCTGTTTAAAAAACAGTTTATTATATAATAGATTCCTGCAGTAGGTTGAATGGTGTACCCCTCCTCATACTTCCAAACATCCCCCCCCTCCAAAAAAAAAGAAATCCACTGGGAATACATGAATATAGTTTTAACTTTGCGGGGTAAAAAGACCTTTGCAAAGAATTTTGAGATAAATATAAGGTAAATCCAACAACTCTAATCCTTAGAAAAGAAAAAAAGACAGGCATAGAGGAGAAAATGCCATGTGAAGATGAAGTATAAAGACTAGTATGACATGCTACGGACTACTGACACCCACCAGAAACTAGGCGGGGCATAGAATGGAGTTTCCAGAACCTCCAGAAAAAACAAACCCTGCTTACTGACACCTTCATTTCATTCTCTCATCTTCAAAACTGTAAGAGAATATACTTCTATTGTTTAAGCCACTAATTTATAGCAATTTTTATGGCAACTATAGGAAACCAGTATCAGTAAGATTATGTGCATTATAAAAACAAAACAAACTATGAATATTCTTAGTCTATACTTCAATGGGTTAGCCCATGTATGATTACAATATAGAGACCAGCACTTTATACCAACATGGGGGCAGAAATAAAGCCAAATGACAAAGATAAACTACCTTAAAAGAGTCACTGGCTATTAAATTTCTTCCATTCTGCCTCAAATACTGACACATGGTCACAATTTATGTAAGGTCTGAAAGAAGCTCTTTCGCTGCTATTTACAGCACTTAGTGTTTTGTTTCCCATTAGAAACCCACCAATTACTTTTTACATAATTTCTATAATATCATCTTCGAAACACTGCTATTCATTTATCTTAACCAGCCTAATAATTAACCACACAATTTAAGAATGCTTATTAGTAGGACAGCAAACTGCTATAGACTGAGGTCAGAAAGTGCTGCCAAAAGTTCAGCACTGCTGGACTGTTAAGACCTGCTATCTAAACTTTGCTTTCCTTTAAGACAGCATGAAAAACAGTGCTTCTAAAAGAGAAAGTGTCTTAACATATTCAAGCAAATATTTTTAAAATAGAGAAAATACGAGGTTGCAATTGTGTTATAAAAACAGTAGCTGAGAACAATTTATATGACCATCCACAGAGACTAGATAAACTGTAGAATAGTTTAATAAGAGTACCAATAATTTATCAACCAAACTGGGATATTTAGAAGAGTAAAAAGGGATGTCAGTTAATTAATTCCACTGGCACAAAAACATATACTGAGACTATTCCAAGTAAATCAGGACATGAACTAAAACAGAACATTATGAGTTAAATGAAACGCTAGTTTCTAAAAATATTAAACAATATAAGTTGTAGAGTGATTAGTGTCACATACATCTTATGTATTTTAAAATAGAATCATATATTGTTTTAAATATCCTTTTTTTAAGTATAAGTACTTAAGGACCAAGGTGGAAAAGGGATAGAAAACTATGAGAATTTATTTCCCTTTTAAAATATAAGAATAAAAGGACAAAATGCTAATGTTTGTTAATTCTGGTTTGTGGTTAATTATACTACCCTTTAATATTCTGACTTTGACACCCACATCAGAAGGACATCTACCAATGGATGAATAATGCTTTGAGAAAAAGCAACAAGCTGATTTCTTACAAATATATAACCAATGTATCTGTTATACTTGAGAAATCTTCTTTGGGCTTTCAGTCTTAAAGAAATCAAAAAGTATACAATAATAATCAAGTCAACAGAATTACAGATGGCAATACCCTATTCAAATGCTTTATTTTTAAAGCAGCTACTGCCTTTCTTCTGGAAAAGAATGATTCAAAACTCAAGGTATGACATGCATACAGATTCTGCTACTACCATCACCATGCTATAAAATGACTCCTTGGAGTAGATATTTTGTTTTATACTAGTTTACTGATGGGAACAGCGTCTCCACAATTTATAAAAGGAAATATGCATAACAAGAAATTAAATTTTTCAGATTCACTCTTGTGCCTTTTACTACATACCCTAAAAATTCATTTGTATCCTTATAATTCTTTGCTTTAAAAAGTGACTACAAACAGGATCTGTCTACTCTGAACTTTTAATAGTGAATGGAAGGAGAAAAAGAGATTAGAGAGCAGTGTGAGTTGCAGGTTAATGAAGAAATGTTCTGATTTACTTGCTATGAAATGGAAATGTGTTACCCTCTTCTGGAAATTACCATGAAACTCAAGTCACCCTGAAGAAAAATGTTGCCATTTTTGTTTATCCACTATTCTACCTCATGCCTGCATTGCTGTATCACTTACTCTGGAAGTCACGCTTAAGATTCCCTATGTTTCAAACCACAGTAGATTTTATTTTACTTCATTTCAGAAAGAAACTAGCCAGGTCTGGAGTCTGTCAGACTTAAGTATAATGTAGTTTGCTTTTTTAAAATTTTTAATTTTTACAATTTCTTTAACAAGTCTGAACATACACTTTCACATACCTTCTACCAGCTTTGTCATGTACCATACACATATAAATGTTGTATACTCAAATTAAAAACAAAATACTACACATTTTGTATTCTTCTAAATTGCCCTGAATTAATGCTGTTATTTCAAAAAATGAAATAAAAAACCCCAAACTAATAGCCCGTTAAGAGCATAATTTACAAAACTCTATTATTCAATAACCATGGATGTAGATAGAAAACTGAAAGCAATAAACAAACTTTTTTATTATCATATTACTCTTCAATTTTATTTTTAAATTAATTTATTTTTAATTGAGATAATATGTGGATACCCCCTCAGGTATTACTACCACAGTGCTCTCACCACTCACTCACCCATATTCCGTCATCATAGAAACCATTGTGCTTCCTTTCCTCTTTGTTCTTTCCCCTCTAACACCCCCTGCCCCCCAGATGCAGTATATTTATAGTGGAATACTACTCAGTGATTAAAAACTAAAAAAGATAAACTCATGTCATTTGTGGCAACATGAACGGAGCTGGAAGGTATAATGCTAACTGAAATAAGCCAGAAAGAAAGACAAGTACCTTATGGTGTTACTAGTATGTGTAATATAAAGTAACTAAATTAATAGTCAGATAAAGCAATAACCTGAATAATTTTCATATTGGATACAAAGTATGCAATAATGGACAAAATGAAATCCTGCTTTATTTTATCCCCTAAAACCTCTCCAAAATCCACTCTGACTTAAAATACTAATTGTATGACAATATCAGCAATAATATAAGTGAAAATAAAAATTACTATATGATACTTTTTACCTCGGTGAAGAAGGCTAGCAACAGAAATATTAATTATAAAAGTATTTTCTCCAAAGTTAAATATCAGAACCCTGTATCTAAAATTATTCATTTGATTAGGTACCTGAATACAAACTCCTATAAGACTAAGTACACAGTTACTTTTAAAGTTATATTAGAACAGCTTCCTGTATCACATGATATACCAGGTATCATTCTTTATTTACTGCAATATTCTTCACCAATACTAAGGCACAAGATACAACATGAAGCATAGGTAAGCTGAATTATCTTCTCCCTAAAAAATACATATATTTGAAGTTATACTGAAACTAATTTTGAGAACCTTAAATAACTTCGACATTACCTTATAAATTAAGATGCTTAACTATATTTTTAGCTGACAAGAGATCCCCTTGGTTCTTCTAGTCTTATCTTTTAGTAAATCAACAGAGTAACATTAAAATTCCTTTCTAAAGGAACTATTATTATGTAAAACAGTTTCATCAATTGTGATGATTATCTATCATCCAGTGAGTGACTATCCTTTATCCAATGTTACTGTCATGGAATAGCAAATTTCTTAAAAGTTAGTCTTAAATGAAACAATATGGCCTAATCATGTATATACAGTTTTTTTAATTGCTTACTTTGATTTCTCAATGAATTACTTTTGTTATGGACTATAAAATTTTAGTGACTGAAAAAGATTAGAAGTTATATACAGATGTCTAAAAGTCCACAGGAGCAATTGTTTCTTTTACACTAAACATGTTTGTTTTTTGATAAGTATCTGCCATCAGTACTACTCAAAGAATCTCCCATCCCGTAGACATTTTCTTCATGTTTTTACTCTTACAAAATAAGAGAGTTCAAAGTAAGAAAAACACGATGGACCAAGCAAAGTCAGGAAAATATTTAAATACACCCAGACAGCTTAATGTCTCATACATCTCAATTTATCACTGGGAGATATCTGATTAACCTTAGGACAAAAATACCTAGAAAATACAAAAAAAAAAAAAAAGGGGAAGCCAAAAGGTAAACATAAAAGGTTAACTTTCAAAATATAAAAAGAACAAAAGAACAGAGACAAATTTAAAAAACACCCAGAAAACAAACAACAAAATGGCAATACTTATGTACCAATAATTCTCTAAATGTTAATAACTGGAATAAACTCGCTGACCAAAAGGCCCAGAACAGCTAACTAAATCAATTTTTATAAAAGCAGCTTTTTGCTATCTCCAGGAGACCCATTCGAATCTCAAAGATAAACAAACTCTAAGAAAAAGGTTGGTGAACAATCCTACAAGCAAATGGCACATTACCAAAAAACAGAAAGAAAAAAAAAAAAAGACACTGACTTTTATCACATTTATCACTTTTATCACAAAAATAGATTTCCAGCTTAAAAGGGCAATCAGACATAGGGATGGACATTATATGATTATGGGATCAGTTATCAGCAAGATATAAATTCAGCAATATATGTGCACCAAATGAAGGAGCATCAAAATAAGGAAAGCAACTATAACCAAATTTTAAAAGGTATTCACAGCGACACAACAGTAACAAGGGACTTCAACATCCCATTTTCATCAATCTTTGGTTGAAGAGACCAGCCAAACAGAAACCCAAGAGGAAACAGTCCTAATTGAGGACTTGAACTAGACAGGTTTAAAAAACATTCCACCCCAAAGAGCAGAGAAAACATTTTCTCAAGCATACATGAAACTTCCTCAAGGATAGACCACATATTGCTTTACAAAATAAGTGTCAATAAATTCAAGAAGACTGAACTGAATGTGTATGGAACCACAAATGACTCTGAATAAACAAAGCAATTCTGAGAAAAGGAATAGAGGTATTACACTACCAGTCTTCAAATTAAACAAAGCAATTGTAATCAATATTAGAATTAGAATTAAAATTAGAATAAAGACACAAAGATCAATGGAACAGTATTAAAAGCCCAAAAATGAACCCACACTTAGACCAAAAGTTAATTATGACAACAATACCAAAAACATAAAATGGAGAATGAAAAGTTCATTCAACAAATGGTTTCAGGAAAATTGGATTTAAGACCAGAAACCAAAATACATAGGGAAAACATTTCCTAAAATTGGCTTCAAGGATATCTTTGTAGTCAAGGGAGACTTGACTAACAACAGCATGGAAAAGAAAACCAAAAATAAACAAATGGGAATACATCAAATCAAAGTTATAGCATAAGAAACTCATGAAAACAAAGAGACACCTTACTGAATAGAATATTTTTCCACATCATACATCTGAAGGTGATAATATCCAAAATCTACAAAGAAATACAACTCAACCAAAAGAAAACAAAAAACACCAAAAAATCAACACAATAAAGACAAAACTTGCAAGCTGACCATACATCACAGGCAGACAGCAGGGGAGAAGAACGGAGAGAGGTCAAAACAAACTAATTAATTAATTAATAAAATCAACACAAGAACTAAAGAGACATAGGTCCAAAGAAGACTTAGGGGTGTTCATCACCACCCATCAGGGAAATGCAAATCAAAAAGACAATGAGGGCCTCCCTGGAGGCACAGTGGGTTAAGCAACACACTATGAAGCAAAACGCAGCCACTGCAGCATGAGTTTGATCCCTGCTGCCGGCCAGGGAGGGGACCCACATGGCAAGGCAGACCTCTCCTGCTGTGCCTGCTGCTCCCCTCAGCAGTGTACTTCTGTTGATCTGCCTGTTCTGCTCCCTGCTCTCTGTGGTGAATCCTCTCACCCGCCCCCCACACCTCTGGCCTGTACCCCAGTGCTTGTATGCATAAATAAAATAAATCTTTTTAAAAAAAGACAATGAGAGGCTACCTCAAACCTGTGAAAATGGCCCATATGGAAAAGACATAGAGAAAAAACAATCCTCCTATACTGTTGGTGGGAATGTGATCCAGATCCTATGGAAACAATATAGTGTGTTCTCTAAATAGATCTCTAAAAATAGATCTACCTACTGATATAGCAATCCCTTTCCTAGGTACCTACCTGAAAAACATAAAAACATTAATTGAAAGGGATCTATGCAAGCCTACATTCATTGCAGCACTACTTAAAATAGTCAAGTTATGGATATAACCCCAGTGTCCAAAAACACATCTGTAGAGGTATGTACCTGAACACCTAATGTACAGAGTGTTGTAAACCAAAATAACAGCAATAAACTTAATTTTAAAATAAAGTGTAGAGTGGTCTATAGTTACCCTTCACAGTCCATCTTCTTCCCTGTAAAAGAAATTCTGCCCATAGACAGTGATTCAGTCCTGCCCCAGAGTTCCAGCCCTCGACTTCCTAATGACTTGTCCTGTAAATTTTTTATTTGTCAGGTGAGCCCTACAATCATTTCTTTTTCAAGAAATCTCTCAACATATATCTATGCTTCTGGGTAAACCTG
This sequence comes from Galemys pyrenaicus, assembly GCA_019455555.1. Classification (NCBI taxonomy): domain Eukaryota; kingdom Metazoa; phylum Chordata; class Mammalia; order Eulipotyphla; family Talpidae; genus Galemys; species Galemys pyrenaicus. The sequence continues at coordinate 12,508,789 of JAGFMF010011803.1, forward strand.
ACCAAACAGGTTTTAATGTTTGCAAGTGGGGTGCTGTTGCAACAAATGACTGAAAATGTGCAATGGCTGTAGAGGAGTTTGGCAACGTAAAGTGAAGAATTTTGAGAAGCGCTGATAGAAAAGGTATAGACTGCCTTCAACACAACTGCCTTTAAGAATATTAGTTGAAATTATCCATTAAAATTTACATGTAAGGACTCAAGGAAGTCAGGAACATAGCAGAGAAAATATCTAGTCACTATACTCCTCAGATTCCCCACAGCAAACTTTTCTAAGGGTGGCAGAGATAATGTCAGATTACTGAAGGAGTCACATCTGTACATTCTTTTATAATTTCTTTGGAGAAGTGTCATAGCTCTCCTGTCCATTTTTGATTAGGTTGTTTTCTTTTTGCTAAAATGCTACCACGCCCACTCCCACAACCCTTTAGCAACCGATTTGTCATTTCTGTCACCCAAACTTTTATCTAACAAAAACATTCTGAAAAAGCACTGCTTTAAGCACAGTTGTGCTTCATTCTGGTAGTACATGAGATCACTGAATTAGGGACTAAATGTCCCCAAATACAAAAAATCAGTTAGTATAGTACACAAAAACTCACCTGTTCATAATTAGGTTTGCACTCAAAAAAATACATATATACCACATGAAATTTCATTTTGACCTTTTTATGAGACAAGACTACCATTTTACTTGCTATGCTTGACTTTTCATGTATCTTAACACAGCAATATGCAAGAAGGTTTAGCTCATGCTTTTTTATACATACTTTTACAGTATGCCAAAAGGAATGTAATGTAATTTAGGTTAGACGAGAGTTCAAAACAAAGTTCACAAGACAGAAAGGAAATATGACCCTTTTTCCAAATAAAGTAACTCAATGTTTTGTAATGAATTTCTGCAGTTCAGAAGCTTTTAAACATTTTAAATCATACCTCACCATATTGTATATTCACATTACAATCCATTACACACATTCATTTATATATATATAACTCAAACAAGACTTTTTAATACTAAGTGATACATTATCAATATTTTCTATTCTGATCAATGTTTTAAAATGATCATAACCCATTAAAATTATTTTCTCTATTACTAATAAACCACAACACACATATTTTGAAACAGTCATTTATAAAGTAGTGTTTCCACCAATAAAAGTTTATTCATTATAGCATAACTACAAATACCAAGTTATGAAATTCTGTTGCTTTCCATTATAGACATTTACTGATTCTTATAGCAAAGTCATACATAAAACAACATAAAATTTTAAATGAAAGAACAGTGTTGGTTGATACAATATTATCAAAAGCCTAAACTAGAAAAAAATTATTTTCAAATACCTTTAAAAATTTGAAAAAGTTTATGTTCAAGGATGTTTAAATGCCATCCTTTTCAATAATGTAGACAGTCTTTCAAAGACATAACTTCAAATAAATTTCATATCTATTAAGCAAAACCCATTTTTAGCAAGAATATAAAATTATTAATAATCTCCACTGGGAAATTTATTAACCAAAGGTAGGAGAATCCTTACCTAAATTACAGGTGTTGCAGCAGGCTTATGCTCACAGAATAGTCTTGAGAGATATAGCCAAAATTTTCAAACAAGTGTACAGAATTGTAATAAGGAAGAAAAATAAAGACCATGTGAAAGGGTGATTGACTGCAAAGATGAAAAATAGCCAACACAGAGATAGAAAACATCTAGTATGATAAAAGTAACTCTTTACACCCCTGAAAATATTCTCTTAATATTTTTACAAGGAAAAATTTTACAAGCAAAAATGGCAACACAGATCACCAAGAGGCAATTATAACCACAGAAAATAAAACTACAGTAAGTCTAAAAAAAAAATGCAAAGTCCAAAGACGATAACTTAACTGTCCTCTCACTGGTAATTTTTTAGACTTCATATATTTTTTTATTAAGGGACATGAAACATTGGAGTATTTGATGTGAGTCACTTTACTCAAAAGTTCCTTGCCTTCTGCCAAAGTCACACTTAATTGAATTACATGAGGGAACTAGCTTTGTGTGGAGACAGCTATACTCTCTAACAAACATTTGTATCACTGCTACTGTAATAGGGTGGTCCCCAGGAAAGGGGGAAGTTCCAAAATCCCAGTTCTGCCCTAAGTGGGTGGAGCTGAGCAGGGATAAGATGATGTTGGAGGAAGTAGGAAGGGAAGAAAAAGGAAGCAGGATGAAGAGCAGTAAGGAGACCTGGAGGAGGCACATGGAGCAGAGCGACATGTGAAAAAACTGCACTTGCTTCTTGCTCTTGGACTGGTTGGAACAGATGTGGGTGAGAGACCCGTGGGGAGGTTAACAATGGCAGCGTTCGCCTTAATGTTGATTTTGCTCTTCTCCTCCTGGATTTGCCTGACTCTTTCTGACCCTTTTCTATGGGTCACCACTGAAAGGTCCTTTAGACGTGTGGCAAGCTTTTGGGCCTTGCTTTGGGCCAATCCTATTTGGCTGGACTTTTATCCTCAAGGAGATAGATAACTTTGAATGCTTGACTTAGTAACTATATTCTTTGTCCTTTCTGTATTGTATCATAATTGTATTAACGTTCCTTTCCATTAAAGGCCTTATATGTTTGTCCTGATGCAGCGGATGGCAGAACCCATTTGAGAGAACAGGTTTCTGGGGTACCCTGCTCCCTGCCCTGTAACACTACTTTTATCTTTACTATAAAGCTAAATTCTCACCATGAGGAAGCCCTTCATATTTTAACAGGGTGGTTCCCAGTGGGAAAAAAAAAGAGTTCCAGAATCTCTGCCCCACCCTCAGTAGGGTAGAGCTAAGCAAGGATTAAAAAAAAGAAAAAGGAAAAAAAAAAAAGGTGAAAAAAAAAACACTACAGAAAGTGTAACAGGGTGGTCCCAGGAAAAGGGGAAGTTACAAAATCCTGGTTCCCCCCTAAGTGAGTGGAGCTGAGGAGAAGAAAATTTCTGCAGAGGAGGAGGAAGAAAGGAAGATGGAGAACAGCAAGGAGACCTGGAGGAGGCACGTGGAGCAGAGGGACATGTGTAGAAACTGCATTTGCTTTTTGGTCTTGGACTGGTTGGAACAAATGTGGGTAAGAAACCCTTGGGGAGGTTAACAATAGCAGCTTTCATCTTAATTTTGATTTTGCTCTTTTCCTCCCAAATTTGTCTGACTCTTTCTAACCCTTCTCTATAGGTCTCTCCTAAAAAGTCCTTTAAATGTGTGCCAGGTTTTGGGTCAATCCTATTTGGCTAAACTTTTACCCTCAAAAAGATGGGTAACTTTGGGTGCTTAACTTAATAACTATATTCTTTGTTCTTTCTTTATTATACCCTAGTTGTATTAAAATTCCTTTCCATTAAAAGTTTTATGTTTTTGTCTTAATGCGGTGGATGGCAAAACCCATTCAAAAAAGGCAGGCTTGAGGGTTCTGGAATGCTCCTCTCCCTGCCCTGTAACAAAAGGAGAGAAAAAAGGAGAAGGAAAAGAAAAAAGCAGGATGGAGAGCAGCAAGAGAACCTGGAAAGGAACATGGAGCAGAAAGAGGTTTTTTTTAAAGTCTTGGTCTGATTGAAACAGATGCAGATGAGAAACCCATGGGGAGCTTAACAATGGCAGCTTTTGTCTTAATTTTACTCTCTTCCTCCCAAATTTGTCTCTAACCCTTTTCTATAAGTCTCTGCCAAAAAGTGCTTTAAAGTTGTAGCAAGCTTTCAGGCCTTGCTTTAAACAAGTCCTATTTAGCTAAAAATTTTACCCTTGAGGGGATGGGTAAACTTTAAATACTTAATTTAATAATTACATTCTTTATCTTCTCTATATTACTAATTATATTAAAATTGATTTCCATTGGAAGTCTTATATGTTTGTCTTAATGAGGCAAATAACAAAATCCATTTAAAATAAACAGGTTTGGGGATTCTGAAATACCCCTCTCTCTGTATCTGTAACTTTAGGTATGCTGAGTAAGAAAAGCAGACTACATCCATTTAACATGGCAAATTATTGTTAGAAGTTGGATAAGATCCAAACATAACCAGTATTTCCTTCCTTTTAAAGTAGCTGACAAACTTGTAACAGATACAAACTGTCAGCTTTCCCAACCCACCCAACTCTTTTCAACCTATCCCCTAGTTTATGGATAAATTGTAAAGCTTATACTATGAATATATACTTCTCCCAGCAGCAATGTGAAAAATGAAAAGAAGATAAAAATTGACAAAGATTCTCCCCTGACAAAACTCCAGCCAAGTTCCTCTGAGTCCTCTTCTCCGTTAGGTCTCAATGTTAGCTAACAATATATGGCCTTAACCTACACACATAAACAAAATAAATTAGCCTTTCAAGTTGGAGCTTATTGTTAAGTGTCTTTCAAGCGTGCAGGTGAGGACCCAGTCAGGCAAATCCATTTTATATCAGGGTTGCCCTATAACATGATGACCCTACCACCTTTCTAAGTGCCCACCTAAGAAAACTCAGTTATCAAAAGATTTTAAGGTTTGTTCTAGTCAACATTTGAATAGCAAGTCCCATATGGTATCTTAGAACACTGACTTTTTAGAATGGGTTTACAACTGTGACTCTTCCCTCTATCTCTTTGAGATGTATATGTATCTCTAATTCCAGAGTCCTTCTCAGAAACAGGAAAGCCATTCATGTAATGTCCGAAAGGATTGGGACTCAATTCTCAGTCACTACAGAAGGATCAGCTAACAGGCATAAGTACCCTAATCATCAAGTCCACTGACCAACCCTTTACTTCCCTGACTCTACAGAGCAAAGCTTGCAGCTCCTCCCTACTCCCTCATTCTATCTTTGAAATGCCTAAGTCACCTGGGAAAAAAAACCCAAGTGGAATTCAATTCATGCTGAGCCCTCTCTTTCCAACTGCAGCAGTATATTTCTGATTAGAATTTATCCTTACCACTTTAATGTCCAGCTCTTTTGACAAGATAACATTAAACATGTCCTGATTATTAATGATTTAGTTATGTTATATATTATCACTAGCTATGAAGCTTTTTTAAAAAATGATTTCAACTTTGTTGATTCCTTTAATTATGACTCCTTCACAATCAATTTGGAAGGCTGAAAAGGGTTTTTGACAAACATGAAACTAAATGCATAGTACAAAAGATGACTTTTGGTGCAAAGAGATTAACTGACTTAACCAAAATGATTTCAAATGGGATAATTGGAAAAGGACTAATTCAGCATGATTTACTTCCTGACTCCAACATAAAAATATTCTTTGTCTTGAATTCTCATTAATAAGAACATCATTCATCATTAATCATTTAAGTCAAGATCAGAGTTGAATATTAGTTCACTACTGCAATTCTGTGTGCCTACAACTATTGGCCTAAGGAAAGTTTGGCACAATTACCAAGGTGACGTTTCTGCAGTCCTAGATAAATATGTGAAGCACCCTGGCAAGGAAAACTGCTTTCACACACACAAGAAAACAAAACCCCATGCCATAAATCCTAAGGAAGGTCAAATTTAGATAGTCTTAAAAACAACCAAAAGAAGAAAAATTAAATTTAAAAAATGTTTATCTGGACTTACCAGCAAAGCATTTGGAACAGAGATTCATAGTCTTGCTGGACCTGGGGCAAAAAAAAAAAAAAAAAAAAGAAAAGAAAGAAAGAAGAGCTAAAAATTCAGTATCACTCTAATCAAAACATAAAGATAAATGTAGATAAAGAATTTCCTAACCAGATAACTGAACTAACAAATTAATAAGTCTATAACCAGCTACCCTCCCCCACAAAACAAAAATAAAACACAACACTTGTTTGTATATTCATTTATTTATATGGGAGTTAGTAGATGTTTTATTTTCTGTGATTAGCAGCTGTGTGGCAGCAAGTTCAGAAAGTTTAATATGACCAGACTATAACAGAGGAGTTATATTTATCACACACAATTAACACATTCCCTCTATTCGCACTGGAACATATACCACAAATTTATCACTGCAAACAACAAAAAGTTTTGTGTGTAAAGGAGTAAAAATTTCTCCTCATATATACATTTATCTCTCTAACATTTCTTGAACTTTTACCTCATCTTCTTTTCCTGTGCTCTAGTTCTATTTCAGACCCTGGTGACATTATGACCGTGCTTAAATTCTTCCTTCAGATGTTCCCAATCAAATTATTTTTCATGGCTTTTCATCTGTTAATAATAGCCACAATTCACTGAATACTAACTTGGATGGGCACTTAACATACATTATCTTATTAATCTTCCCAACATGCCTGAGATGGGTATTACCATACCACTTTGCTTCTGAAATGTACTTTTTAAAAAAATCACATTAACATTTCTACAACCAAGAAACATCACACAATTAGCTATAACTGATGAATAATTTGATGAGAAAATGTTCCCACCATCTGCCCTAACGTATTATTAAATTGAGGGGTCTTGGAAAAATCAAGAACATGCAGTCTAGTCACATCCCATTTGACAAGTGAGGAGCTTGCCTGAGATCAAACAGCTGGATTAACCACAGAGGAAGTATCTGATAGTCTGGGCTAACTCCATCCATTCTGCCATCTTTTGTTCAGAATACATTACCTGGCACTACACAGCATTCCAGGTACAGCATAGTGGGTAATCAATAATTTGTTAATTTCTTGTCAATGCTGCTTTCTTTCCCAATTCTCTCTCAAATGGACTTATTTCTATAGCTTTCTTTCAAAAACAACCTAGGAGGGCCTCCCTGGTGACACAGGGGTTAAAGTCACAGCACTATGAAGCTATATATATAGCCAGTTATTATGGCACGACTTTGATACATAGCCACGGAGCTAACCCATATGACACAGCAGACCTCTCCCATCTGACCCGCTGCTCCCCTCAGCAGTGTATTTCAGTAGATCTGCCTGTTCTGCTCCCCACTCTGTCTTTGGTGAATTCTCTCACCCTCCCAATCCCACACCACTGGCATACCCCTGTTCTTATACATACAAATAAATAAACCTTTTTAAAAAAAACCCTCCTAGGAAACCTTATAGTAGGCAAGGTGACCTATTTACAGCCTAATTCCTCAAAAGCTCCCCTACCCCATAATTGAATAAGAAAGTTTAATATGGAATGCTCCTACACATGGAATAAGGCAGTATCTTCTCTCCTTGCTAAATTTTACACTTAATGAAACCTCCCTCAGGAAGTATTCCCCATGACTATAATTGCTTTCCATTGTACTGGGACCCATGATCAAATGGTTAATAACTGCCATGGGATGACAGAATTGCCATGGGGTGAAAGGTGAATCATTACATCTCTTTTCCCAAAGAGATGGCTATATTAATAGACAGATTGTTCTTTAGGACTCTGCTTAATGTAAGACATCATCAGGCAGTAAGGAAACAGAAAGAAATATCAGTAACTGAGTAAAAAATGAATATATTAATAGTGGCATCTAACTCCCAGATATTGCCTAATGACTTTCCAGACAGTTTCTACCAATTAACACTTTCATCAAAAGTATCTAAAAGTACTTTTTTCAATATACCTTCATCAATATTATTATTCTCAAATCTTTTGAAATTTGGGATAAGCCTTTATTTTTGCTTTAGTTGTGTTTTCTTCAGAAATAAATTTTCAATTTTGAAGGACATTAATCTTTTAATTAAGGATAAATTAAGCTAAAAAGTTCTGGGGAATTGTTAATATTCTTAATATATGAAAATTCTGGGAACATTCATAATATTCTCTTGACATCCATACAACTCTATTATCTCTCACCATCCACATAAACAATACACACCCCAAGATCCCCCTCTAAAATATTTTAATATAAATATGCAAATAGAAACCATCTCAATGTTCATCAACAAAGATACTTTTTCTGTCCTTAAGTGTGAAGAAACTGAGGCACAAGAAAAATAAAGATGAGTCAAAGGGGAAACCAACAAATGTGCCAAACCTTCCAGTCTTATGGCCCCTAAATTTCTCTGGGTTAGGCATGATCATAAAACTAAAAATATCTAGATGGCAAAGAGGTTTCCTTCTAAATGAAGAGAACCAACTTGTAAAACCAACTAGTTACATTTCCTAATTCGATCTCTTTTATAACACAAAGGAAAGTGTGGGAGAGAGGCAGTAAATAAAGGAAGAGAAGGAAAAAAACATACCACAAAGCCTCCTCCATCTAAAAATCATTCCAGCTGCTCATGGGGTAAGATTAGGTGATTAAAGATTAGCACCAATGTGCATGGAATCTCCTACACTTAGAGTGAGAAAGCTTAGCTTCCTTCACAGCTAAACAGCTGCAAACACCTCTACGAAATCTTTGCCCTTTGCTCACTCCAGGCAAACAAGAAAAAGTTCAAACGAGACAGTTCAAGGGACAAAATCCTAGCTAGTAATGACAAAAAAGGCTTTCAATTGTGCATCCAGTTTGTCTGCACTATTATATATCACTCTAAATCATTCAGATGATGTCTACAAGGCTCTCTTTTTCAGGGAACATTACAAAAGAAAAGATGGAGTTGTTAATAAGTGCAACAATATGAGTGGTGCTACTTTAAAAGTTAATTTCAATGTAGTAATTTAGATTCCAGGTGGGGTACTACAATGAGTAGTGTCTGAACATTAATACCCAAAATCAAGGCCAGCAAGAACATAGCAAGCTCTCTGCACTAAAAAGATGTATACATGTAAAACACATACACAGTACTAAAAGCTATGTCCAACACTAACAATTAAAACAAGTTGAAGAATAAACATTTAAACATGTAAAAAGCTCCTTTAGAAAAGCAAGATAAAACAAATACAATGAACTGAATAAAAATGCCAAATGGTTTTTCCACATGAAAGAAAATTATAACGGTATTATCAGCTCTAATACACACTGTATGCAATTATACTTCTCTTACTCTATATTCCCAAATACAAGGAAAGGTATTCTCGTCTCTAAAAATATCCTTCAAAAACCAGATTGCTTTACATTAAATACTTATTTTTGAAGCATCCAAATTTTCTTTAAATATTTATTTATGCATAAATGTCTTTAAATATTTATTTCTTTAAATATTTATTTATTTAAGCTGGGTACAGGTCAGAGTCGCAGGAGGTGAAAGGATTTACCAGAGACAGTGGGAAGCAGAACAGGTAAATTGACTGAAACACACTGCTGAAGGGACAGCTGGCAAGGCAGGAGAGGTCTGCTGTGCCATGTGGGGCCCCTCCCTGGCCAGGAATCTCACACTGCTGAGTCACAGATGCTTCACAGCTTGTCAGTCAACCTGCTGTGCCACCAGGGAGGCCCCAGCACCCAAATTTTTTTTTAAAAGAACTCAATGTGGGAAAAATCCAGCTATCTTGTCATGTCTGGGAACATCTATCTAATGAGAGTCAATGAAAAGGGCACAACAGTGCAAGTCTCATCACTGGACAAAAATACTAAAGTCTGTAAGGATGTCGACAGTACTAGGCCTAGATGTTTTTTTCAAGATTACTACACCAAACAGTTTCAAAAGGGAGTAAAATACAGCTGTAAACACAGATTTATAGTTATTTCTGGAATGTGATCTCATGATTGCTAGGAGTTGCTACTGAAAAAGATCTTTGAAGATCATTTAGAAAATAATCCAATTAAAAGTCTTGAAATGTCAGAAAAATCACAAAGTTAAAAAAACTCTTCCAATGTTACATGGATGGATTCTTGTGGTGGTCATAAAATTTTCAGGGAGAGCAACATTTACAGATTTTTAATGCTGTCTATGCCAAACAATGGCAGTCAATATCTTTAAATGTAGTTTTAGAAAATATTAAAGACACAGATGTCTGAAAATGTAAAGAGTTACAATAAATCTGTTGTATTAGAGTGGAAAATATTTTAAAATTTATACTTGGTATATGTTTTTGTGTAACTATACATTTATATATACATTTGCAAACATAATTTTACATAACCATAATCTTTTATATGCATATGCACAGTTATATCTTTGGGATAAACTGAGTAAAAGAATGCAAGAGAGCTCCATTTTTTTTTACAAATGCATATAAATCTAAATTATCTCCCAAAAAATCAAAAGATTTTTAATACATATCTGCAATATTGTAATAAGACATTTAACTATTTCATCCTCACCTCTAAAAGTTTCTATACCAGTAATTTCTTTTTCTTACTGAGAAAATGGAGGATTCATTATATCTGGGGCTCTTCATTTACAAGTTTCAAAACCCATATTAAAGACTATTGCTCAGCAAAATTCATGTTTATGATAGAGAAAACAGCAGAAAAAGACTAAGTTCACTATTTCCCAGCTACCTAAAGACACTGACTACAAACATAGAATTTCTCACTTAAACGAGTCCTATCCAGTTTATGAATAGTTTTTTAGAAGTATACATTAATGGAAGACACTTTGTAGAGTGAAAAATGGTTCTATATCTTGATCTGGGTGATGATGATCACACAGGTGTAGGAACGTGTCAAAAATTTTTACATTATATACTTATGACTGCATGTTTATATATAAATTACTGCTCAATAAATATTGGTACAAAAAATAATTTTTAAAAATTCTATACTACACTAGCTACTAACACTAGTCCATTACAAAAGGTACCCTTTGAGTTGATGTGCAAACACACAAATTTCCCAACCATTTTAATACTGAAGCAAAAATCTGAGAATTTAACTAAGAACAAAAAATTCAAGAAAAGTTACAATTAGGTATTCCTGCCCTTATCTTTCTTCTGCCTAAATATGTTCTCCTACAAATGTGTGAAACTGAGTGGATATGGGGTTAAAGTATTTTTTCCTGAACAGTGATCAAAATAATTAAATAGCTATGAAACTTCCATAATGTTAAAAAAATTTTTTTTAGAGATTTATTTATTTATGCATACAAGAACTAGAGTACAGGCCAGAGTCCAGGGCAGTGAGAGGATTCACCAGAGACAGAGCAGGGAGAAGAACAGGCAGATGAACTGAAACACACTGCTGAAGGGAGCAGTGGGCAAGGCAGGAGAGGTCTGCTACACCATGTGGATCTCCCTCCCTGGCCAGCAGCAGGGATCGAACTCGTGCTACAGTGGCTGCAGTTTGCCTCATAGTGCCTTGCTTAACCCACTGCGCCACCAGGGAGGCCCCATAATGTTAAAAAATTTTATGAAAGAAACACTTCTTTCTAAATGATAAATATAATGAGTACTTCACTTTATTATCACAATCACTCCCATGTCCCTTTGTCCTTTCTTTCCCTCTCCCTTTTAACTTCAGAGTTGAATGTTTAAAATGCTGTCTTATGGGCCTCCCCGGTGGCGCAGTGGGTTAAGCAACACACTATGAAGCAAACCGCAGCCACTGCAGCACGAGTTCGATCCCTGCTGCCGGCCAGGGAGG
>JAGFMF010011803.1:12520213-12570843 GCA_019455555.1 Galemys pyrenaicus
TTCTGCTCCCACTCTCTGTGGTGAATCCTCTCACCCCCCACACCTCTGGCCTGTACCCCAGTGCTTGTATGCATAAATAAATAAATCTTAAAAAAAAAAAGAAAAAAAAGTTTAAAAGAACCCCAATCTCTTATTCTTATATTCCCCCAATATATTGTTATATTCCAAAATAAACCTCCCCCAAGAAAGTACATAAATTAAAGTTCATTATCAAAAGACTGCTTTGAACAACAACAACAAACAATTAAAATACGAGCAAAGGACTTGAACAGAAATTTCTCGAAGGAAAATATATAAATAGCCAACAAGCACATGAGAAAATCCCTAATGTTATTAGTCATCAGCAAAGCACAAGTCAAAACCACAACAAAATATACCTCACACCAAATAGTATGGTTATATATATTTTTTAAGTTTATGCCAGGTTATGGAAAAATTGGAACCCTCATACACCGATGGCGGGATATAAGAAGATACAGTCACTGTTGAAGCTTGGCAGTTCCTCAGTAAGTTAAATACAGAATTATCGTATGAACCCAAAGTTAAATCTTAAGTACCTACTCAAAATAACTGAAAACACCTGACAATTGTCAAAAGGTAGAACAATCTCAAATGCCCATCAGTTAATGAACAGATAAATTATGGTATCTTTACACATGGATTATTATTCGGTCATAAAAAGGAATGAAGTACAGGTGTGTTCTAAAATACACCTTAAAAACATACAATATGAAAAGTCATCAGACACAAGGACCACAACTTGTGTGATTCCATTCATACAAAGTACACAATATATGCAAATCCACAAAGACAGAAAACAGATCAGAAGTTGCCAGGGGTTGAGGAGAGGGAGGATAACTATTTCATGGGTACAGATTTACCTTTTGGGGTGATGAAAGTGTTCTGGAACTAGGTAATGGCAACAGTTGCACCATAATATGATTGTATTAAACATCATTTAATAATATACTTTAAGTAGTTAAAATGGTGAATTTTCTGTTTTTCCACAATTTAAAAAAGCAAAATTTGTAGATACATAGAATATTTAATTTGAACTTCATACCATTTTTCAACTTTTGGCTTTTACGCATACCATCAATCATATAATAGGTATACCATAAAATCTAACTTATTGAGTACTTACTACATGTAATATAAAACACTTTGTGTGTATTTTAGTTAATCCTAAAATAACTAAGTATTATTATTCCCCGTTTATACATAAGAAACCATGATCAAAGAAATGAGGCACTAGGTATTAAAGAAACAGAGCTGGGATTCAAACATTTTTTAGATTAACTCAAATTTTAAAAAAGAATAAACTGATTTCTAAGGTTTCTATTAATACAACTCCACAAATACGTTAGGGAGTCTAGGGGACAGAAGGGTGGAGAGCACCTTCAAACTGTCCTGAAAATAGCTTTCTAATGAAATATATGGACAGAAAAGTCAGCTCAACCTGAAGTCCTAAAGACCTTTGGGTCTTTAGGAAGACATATACTAGCATTTCTTATTCATCAGGATAAGAACAAGACATTAATTATTATACTCCGTATCATTTCCAGAGAAAACAAAAAGTCCAAAGTAACTGTTACCAATCATTTCAAAGTAAATCATGAAGGGGGTGGGGAGAATAGCTACACATAAGAACCCAGGTAAAGGAAATTTTTTTTTAAGTCTTAATTTTATTGCTTTTATTTTTTTCCATTCATTCATTCATTCATTCATTTTTCTATTTAGATTTATTTAATTGTATTTGACAACATTTGTAGTCCCCACCACCATTTCACCCATGCACCATCACCTCAGACCCTTGTGCTCTTTATGCCCTCCTAGATTACCAGTCTCCATACCCCAGATTTAGAGAATCAAAATCTCTGGGCTAATATCCAAGAATCTTTACATATTCTTAAAAGCCCAGATGGGCAGCAAAGTTTAGAAATTGCCACAGTCAAGTAGAAAAAACAATGTTTTTAAGTCAAATAGAATGTAACATAAACCTGTTGCATTACCATTGATTTTAGAATACAGGAGCACCAATCTTACTTACAATCTAGTTAGGATGTCAGATCTTTTTACTATATAGTTACTTACATTTCAAAGGACATGAGTCTACCCAAATATTTGATTCTTTGCATTAATTTGTGATACTCAACATGCCAAATTGCAACTTAATGTCTTTAAGAAATCTTTTCTGGATTAATCTAGCTGTGTGCATATATATATATCATATATATATCATTATGCATATATATGTATGCACTCATAGAATTTATATTATACAACATTTAGTATAATGCCTGACAAACTAGCCCCAAATCATTTTCATATAGACAAACACAAGTCCAACAAGTAGACACATTACATGCCAGACACTATGTTAGGTGTTGTTGATATAGCCAGGAACAAGTGATAATCTCACAATACTTATTATTAGCAGAGGTATCAGTCATTAAGCTGGCTACTATGGGAGTACTCACCCTTTTCCATCATTTTCCTTATTTTACATATAGATGTGAACATTCCATCTCATCTTTCCCTGGGGCATTATAGGATTCTCACTTTGTCATAGCAATCCCTTTAAATTCCAATTTTCATTTTACATGAGGAAAATGTACATCCAAGCTGCCTGTGTTACTATTTTAAAGCAATTGGAAAAATCCCAGAATCCACATTTCCATTGGGCTGAGACTTTCCAATATGCCTAATAATGATACTTTATGACCTAGAAGTTCCAATGAATTGGTAGTAAGAAAACATTGATCTGCTTCAGTGGCACTGTAATTGGAATGGTGATTAAATGCATCATGTTAAATTTACCCTGGGCCTTTTCCAATGTGGCAAATATAAAATAAGCTCTTAAGCATCAGCACAGCCGAAACCACTCTCTCCTAAAGTGATACTTCTCCTGCATGTCGAAGGTGCTATGTTTCAGCTTCTCCATTAATAATTAGGAAGCATGACATAAGAAACTGTACACAACTATACAGTCTTACAGAGGATGTGCAATGACCAACATGGTTTACTGTGTTTAGCAACTTGGGACAGACAACTTTATACATGTCAGAGCAGTGCATTTGCACCACTATACTTAATGGTCTGTCAGCATTTCCATTATAAAGCAATTTTCAAAGGTTTATTGCTCTGCTGAAGAATTTGCTCTGAGCTGAAATTTGGCATTCAAGAAAAGCAAAAACTGTAGCCTATAGTTGTTTATTCCCTCCAAGTAGGCCAAGTAGTTTATTTTTGTTTTGGTTTTGGTTTGTTTTTTTTAAGTTAATCTAGCCCTGTATTTCAGAATTTCCTCATAACAGCCCATTGGGAAAATCTACAGAACAAAAATCTCACCTCACAAAAGGACTACTCTTTGGTAATAGCAGCTAGTAATGTGCAAGGTACAGAGTACAGGTTCCAATTTATTTACGGAAAACAATTTTTTTTAAAGATTTATTTATTTATGCATACAAGAACTGGGGTACAGGCCAGAGGTGTGGGGGGGGGGGGGATGAGAGGATCCACCAGAGACAGAGTGGGGAGCAGACAGGCAGACTGACTGAAACACACTGCCGAGGGCAGCAGTGGGCAAGGCAGGAGAGGTCTGCAGTGCCATGTGGGTCCTCTCCCTGGCCGGCAGCAGAGATCAAACTCGTGCTGCATTGGCTGCGGTTTGCTTCATAGTATGTTGCTTAACCCACTGTGCCACCAGGGAAACCCCTGAAAACAATTTTTTAAAGTATATATTCTTGATGATGAAAAATTCTAAGCTTAAAAATTTTTTAACATCAGTTCTACCTATTTATATTATTCCTGTTTTTAGAGTACACCACAATGAATATTGAAATCAATAGATTACTTTAAAATTCTCAATTCTTAAACCTCCTTTTCACCTTCCCTCTAAACAACTGTAGCTACTACTGACCTAATGTGAATTTTACCTATTCTCAATTCTACCTTATCCTACTAGTCAATGGGAATAAGCATCCTAAGTAAATGCTACGTAGCAATAAGGTTATATAGCAGATTTGAGAGGCTTTCAAAGCAATTCAGAAAATTCACAAAATGAATAATCAGACCCTGAGATATCTGGCAATCTAAAAGACTGGCTTATCACATTAGTGATAAACTAACAATTTTATATAATGTCTGGTAACAGTTCTTTAGCCTGAAAGCTTGACAAATATTTTATGCATCAAACAAAGAACAAATCAACTATGCCAATATTTTGGGTTTTTGTTATTAAAGCTAACTTGAAAGCTTAAATATGTGTACCTTTTATTACAGGGTTTTTCAATTATACAGTTAGTTTTAATTTTAATGAGACTCTACCTAACTTATGAATAAAGGAGTCATAAGAATGATTTTAAACCTTAAAAATTCTCATTATGTAAAATAAAGATCCTCTAAAAACTGTGATCAAAGCAACCTTTTAAACAATGAATACTTTTTAGAGAAGTATAAAGATTCATTTTAAATTACTACTGATATAGGCTAATTTATTTTGCAAATTTCCAACTTTATATTACTCTGAAGACAACTATAGTTCTGAAAATATCAATATTTAAAATCATCTCTGAAACCATTTCCAGACAAAGTAATAAAAGAATTTGTAAAATGTTAATAGAATTCAACTCATGATTATAGCTATTGGAAATAAGGACATGAATGTACCATACAAGGACTAGAAGGGTATAACAAATATTAAAAAACAAAGACAAAATTTTGTCTTACGATTTCTATTTATGCTGCTATATACTCATTTTATATATTTTATATTCAGATTCTAAATTAACCTCACCTTTACCTTTGGCAGGCATGAGCAACCATATTCACTGAATTTACAAGTATAAAAGCTAAAGTTAAAAAAAAAAATTTACCAAGGACCAAAAAAAAAAAAGCCCTCTAGATTAACCCTCTTTATCACTAGTTAGAAACTGGTTTGACGTATAAAGTCTAACACTAGGTAAGGATTTGAATTACTTTTATCTTTTGCAAATTTAGCAAAGACACCAGTTAGACGGTCCCTTCAGCAGATAACCTAAGAATCTATCAATCTGTTTGGATTTTGTGTGGGAAACAAACAAGTCAGTCTGAAACAGCACTTCAGATGGAGTCAGTGTTCACCTTAAAAACTTCACTCTGCCTCACTGCTTTTATTCAAGGGGTTGAAGTTTCTCTAAAAAACTTAAATACAATGCACTGAAAGTTACTTAATGATGGTTTCATTTTCATGTTAGAAAGACAAATACGGTCTTCTTAATTATTTAAAAACAGCAATTGGTTCTTACCAGACTTGATGGTAATTTTCATCTCCTACCCACTTGAGGCTCAAAAGTCCCTTAGGCAGTTTTACTTAGGGAGAAGTCCTTTCTCCATATGCTACTAGTAGGAAGATACAATTAAAGAAACACTATCATTTTTGAGTAAGATGGTCCTGGTCACAGCAAAAGGACCAGAATGGACCACAGAATGTAGGGTGAATCCATATATATTTCATCAATATTTGACCTATTTCCTTGAAGAATGTCATTGAGATTTTTGTTGAAATCACGCTGTATCTGTAAATTGCTGTAAATAACCTGACACCATGTACAAAAATCAACTCAAAATGGATAAAAGAACTGAATGTAAGACCTGAAACCATTAAATATATACAAGAAAATATACATATACATCTCAATAACACCTTTAAAGATGCAGCCCCCAAAGCAATAAAAATGAAAAAGAAGATAAACAGATGGGAGTACATCAAATTAAAAAGCTTCTATACAGCAAAAGAAACATTAACCAAAACAAAGAGACACCCCACTGATTGGGAAAAGCTGGTAAGGGACTGATCACAAAGATATACAAAGAACTCACAAGATTCAAGAAAACCAAAGTAAACAATCCAGACATAAAAATGAGCAGACAACTTAAAAGACACTTCTCCAAAGAGGAGATGCAAATGGCTAAAAGGCACATGAGAAAATGTTCAGCATCCCTCATAATCAGCGAAATGCAAATTAAAACCACAACGAAATGCCACCTTACGCCAGTAAGAATGGCACATATTAAAAAAAAAAAAAAACCAGCAACAATAAATGCTGACAAGGATGTGGAGAAAAAGAAACTACTACACTGCAAGTTAATCCAACCACTACTGCAAGCCATATGGAGGTTCCTCGGTCTTCTAAAAATAGAGCTACCATATGACCCAGCAATTCCACTCCTAGGAATCTACCCAAAGAACACAAAAACACTGATTCAAAAGAATACCTATAGCGCTGTTTATTGCAGCGCTATTTATAATTAATAGTAAGACCTAGAAACAACCCAAATGCCTAAAAATAGATCACTGGATCAAGAAGATGTGGTACTTATACACAATGGAATAACCATTCAGCAATCAAAAAAGATAAACTAGAGTCATTTGTAGAAACATGGATGGAACTAGAAGGGATTATGCTCAGTGAAGTAATAAATAAGTCAGAAGGCAAAAGAAAAATATCGAATGGCTTCACTTTTAGGAGGAATATAAAGGAACCAAAAAAAGGCTCCAGGAAAAGAACAATAATAAAAAATAGCAACACAACAAGAACAAAAAGACAAAGACAAATGAGGGGCACTTTGTGAGGGCAGGGAAGGAGAGGGACTGGGATGAAGGCAGAAAGAGAATGGGAGACTGAGGTGATGGTGCACTGGAGAAATGGTGATGGGAATTCCATGGGGACAACAATTGATGTCAATTATATATAAATAAAGAAAAAAAAAAAAGAATGTAGAGTGAAGCTCCCTATTCCCTCATTTCCAACACCACAGTATTTCTTTCAATAAAATTTATTCTTATAAATGTGCCACATGATAGAAAATTCAGAATGTTAGTAAAAATAAGTCTCATGCTCATCCATCTGCCACTTCCCCCATCAAAAGTAAACACTGTCACCAGTTTCCTATATATCCTTTCCCAAGAGACACACACATCCTGTCTTAAAATATATCTCCCTTATCCTCCAAACAGTTTCTAGCCTGTCTACGTACTTTATATACTTTATTTTTTCTCTCCAGCACTAACCACCAGTGGGCTTATCATTACATATTCACCCTTTAATATTATATATTTATAATTTATCCTTTATTTTTTTAAAATATTTATTTATTATTTATGCATACAAGCACTAGAGTACAGGCCAGAGGTGTGTGTGAGGGGGGTGAGAGGATTCACCACAGAGAGCAGGGAGCAGAACAGGCAGATCAACGAAGTACACTGCTGAGGGGAGCAGCGGGCACAGCAGGAGAGGTCTGCCGCACCATGTGGGTCCCCTCCCTGGCTGGCAGTGGGGATCGAACTCGTGCTGCAGTGGCTGCGTTTTGCTTCATAGTGCGTTGCTTAACCCACTGTGCCACCAGGGAGGCCCTATTTTTATTTATAGTTTATTTTAATTTATGTTTAACTTATACTTTATTCTTGTCCTACTTATGGGGAGAATAAGATCACTAAGAAGAACTCTGCATAATGCAATATTCCCAGAATATGAAACACTACATGGAACACAATGGATCCTTCCTTGACTAATATTTGTTGGATGAGTTAATAACCTCATTTTATATACACAAGTAATGAACAAGTTACCTATTTTTTACAAAACACCAATACATTTCCAAATCAGAAAAACTACAGAAATAGTGTACTGTATTTAGCTAAGTCAGCTTAAGAGTAAATCAAATTGGGGCCTCCCTGGTAGCGCAATGGGTTGAGCAACGCACTAAGAAGCGAACCACAGCCACTGCAGTACAAGTTCGATCCCTGCCTCTGGCCGGGGAGGGGACCCACATGGAGAAGGGAACCTTTCCTGCCTTGCCTGCTCCCCTCAGCAGTGTGCTTTGGCCCACCTGCCTGTTCTGCTCCCCGCTCTGTCTCTGGTGACTCCTCTCACCGCCCTGGACTCTGGCCTGTACCCCAGATCTTGTGTGTCTATATAAATAAATCTTTTTTTAAAAAAAAGAGTAAATCAAATTGCAAATGCTAAATAATGCCCATTATTTGAAATAAATATTACACTGACTTTCTACAAAAAAAAAGTCTACATAAATACCAATTAAAAGATTCCTTTCCAAAAAAAAAAAAAAAAAGATTCCTTTCCCCTGAAATTTTGTTGAAAATGAGATGTTCTCTGCAATTCTATACAAGGGAGTAAAAATTTTAACAGTAATTTGCAATCTCAGGAACACCAAAATAGGCAGTTTGCTATGTAATTTTTTTTTCAGAACAAAGTATAAATATATTATAAACACATTAAGAGGAAGTATGGGGAAAATCTTCACGTTATGAAATGACACATAAGGCTTTTTGCAGCACTGTTTCAAATAGTTAACTAAATGACAATACTTAAAACATTAGCAAAAACCATCAACAGGACAAATTAAAATATTCTGTATCACACAGAGTATACTATGAAATTATTCTCCCAAAAAAGATATAATCCTAACATATACTGATACAAAACAATCTACAAATTAAGACAAGAGAATTTCCTTATCAAAAAAATACTATATAAAATTTCAGAGGACATCAAACTTAATGGTGAGAAGTTAAAAGTTAAAAACCTTGTTTTAAACAAGCAAAACAAATATAACTTATTAACCCATTTATATACCTATTCAATTATATGCAAAAATTCAGTGCAGTAAAATGTACAAATATGTAAAAAATAGAAAAAGTAAACTAATTCAAAACGACTAAAAAATTCAAAGTCACTATGCATTAGAATGAACGGAGCAAAGTTGTTCAAAATGGTGTCAACTGCAATAGTCCACTGTATTTCTATATAACAGCATAAAATCCAGATGGTGATATTAAGACATTATTAAATTATTTAATACACTATCTTAAGGCATTATATTGTGGTAATTCTTTTGTATGATAGTGGTATTAATATTATATGTAAACAACTGTCCTAAATTTTAAAAAGCATTCTCAATTACTTTCACATTAAAGATGAGATGACTGGGATTTGCTACAAAATAACTGAAGTGATTAAAATTGAATAAGTTGATAACTACTAGAATTATATCATAGGTATATGGGTGATATATAGTACTATCCTAATTTTGTTTGCATTTTTTTCCATAAAAAAATTGGTAATACCAAAGAGAGAGAAAATATCTGCAAAACACACAGCTGATATAGAACTGTTATCCAAAATATGTAACTCTTAATAAGAACATAAACAATTTAAAATGTGGGTAAAATACCTTACCAGAGATCTCACCAAAGATACACAGGTGGCCAACAAGCATATGATAAGATGCTAAATACCATATGCCATTAGGGAAATGAAAATTAAAGCAAACAAAGAAATACTACTATCTCCCTATTAAAATGGTTGAAATCCAGAAACACTGACACCACCAAATGCGGGTGGGAATGCAAAATAGTGCAGCTAGTTTGGAAGAAAGGTGGCAGATTCTTATAAAACCAAGCATATTTTTACCATATAATCAAAAGGAGCTGAAAGCTTATACCCCCACAGGCACCTGCCACTTTATTCATAATTGTCAACAAAAACAAAAACAAGGAAGCAACCAACATGTCTTTCAATAGGTGAGTGAATAAATAAACTGGCACATGTAGACAATAGAATAATATTCAATTCTAAAAATGAGCAACTAATAACATGGAAGAATGTTAAATGCATATTACTAAAGAAGGCAACCTGCAAAGGATGCACTGACTCCAACTATATGATATTCTGAAGAGCACAACTATAGAAACAGTAAGTGGATCAGTGGCTGACAGGCCTGAAAGAAGTGGAAAGAATGAGTAGATAGAGCACAGAGGATTTTTAGAACAGTGAAACAATGTATACTATAATGGTGGGTATACATCATTATAAATTTGTTAAAACCCACAGATTGAAATGTACAACACTAAGAGTGACTACTAACAAACTATGGACTTCAAGTGATAATAATTTGTCAGTGTAGGTTTACTGATTGTACCAAATGTACAACTCTGGTGTAGAATGTTCATAATGAGGACACAATATGTGGAGGCAGGGGAATCTCTACCTTTCACAAAATTTTGCTGTGACATTAAAAGTGCTCTAAAAATTTTTTTTAAGAATTTATTTATGCATATAAGAGCTGGGGTACAGGCCAGAGTCCAGGGAGGTGAAAGGATTCACCAGAGACAGAGCAGGGAGCAGAACAGGCAGATGGACTGAAACATACTGCTGAGGGGAGCAGCGGGCAAGGCAGGAGAGGTCTGCTGCACCATGTGGGTCCCTTCCCTGGCCAGCGGCAGGGATCGAACTCATGCTGCACCGGCTGCAGTTTGCTTCATAGTGCGTTGCTTAACCCACTGCGCCACCAGGGAGGCCCCTTTTTTGTTTTATTTTAAAATAAAGTCAATGTAAGTTAAAATACATATATATTTGTCCCATTTACACAGCACCCAAAAAAAAAATACCAAACACCTGATCAAAATCTATGGATTATCTTAAGACCTCTAATCTAAAACAAAAGGGTATCGAGATATACCATGTTCATGACTGAAAGATCAAAGACAGTTCACAAATCTTAAATAATCACTGCAATCTCATTCAAAATTCAAAATATATATGAAAATGCAAACAACAAACAAAAAAAAACCAGATTACTTAGAAGAAAAACAAAGCTGGTCTGCTTCACAGTGCATTGCCCAACCCACTGCGCCACCAGGGAGGCCCAAGAAAAACAAAGCTGGAAGGCTTACTCTGTCAGATATCAAAATCCTGTAAACTAAAAAACCCTGGTAACTAAAGAGTTTGGTACTGGAATGAATATAGACAAACTTTAGAAAATCCAGCACTAGATCACAATTGATACATGATAAAGGTGTTTCTACAGAGAATTGAGGGTAAAAAGGATTCTTTCAATTAATAAATAGCATTAGCCCATTAAACAGCAATACAGAATAAAAATGAACCTTATCCTTATCTCATATCATACACAGAAATTGCAGGTGAATTACAGATTTGTGAGTGACCAAAAAAAAAAAAAAAGCTTCAAAATGCTATATGATAATATATGCTTCTAAATGATAAATGATAAGAAAAATGTCTTCAAAGTATATCTTAGTGAAACAGAAAGCACCAACCATAAAGAATTACTACATTAGAATACACTAAAATTAAGACCATCTCTTCACTGAAAGATACAGAATAAAATAAGCAAACTACAGGTTAAGAAAAATGTCTACAATGTACATAGTTTAGTAATAATATTAAAAATATATTAAGAACTCCTATAAAACAATGAGAGAAAAATAAGGGTCTTACACACTTCACAAGAGAATGTTTTAAACATATAAAAAATTACAAAACTTATGAAAAAGAATACAAACATGGAAATTATAATTAAAAACACAGTAAGATATGATACTATCAAGAGAATGGTTAATTTACAAGAACCAGAATAACACCTGTCACCAAGAATGCCAAACAACCAGAATTTATATGTAAATTTTGGAAAACAGTTTGTCATCATTTTTTAAAACAGACAATATAGATACCTATTGACTTAGCATTGCTACTTACATACAAAACAGATACTCAGGTATGCTACAAGACATGCACGTGATTGTTCACTGTAAAAAACCCAAAGATCCAGTAGAATGGATTATTCTATAGGTATGTTCCTATAGTGCAACAGTATATAGCAATTAAAATGAATGAAATAAGGTTATATCCAATAATGTAGACATGCCTGCCAATATTAAAAGAATAAGTTCAGACAGGTAAAGGCTGGGCTTTGAGAATACACACACCTTCTATTTTGTGTTGTGGGCAGTAGTTACACAAGAAGTCAATCTGTGATAATTCACTGAGAAACACATCGGTGGTTTATAATTTTCAATGCATAAACTATATTTTTAATTTCAAACACAAAAAGTAAAAGATGAAGACTTCAGCTTCTGACAAGAACCATATTTTTGCCACCTCTCACAAAAAACAAAAAACACACAAACACATGAAACAAAACACTGAGTATCAGAAAATGAAAGTCAGTGATCATGAGAGTAAACAAAGTGGGCTTCTGATTTTTCTGTTTCACTGAAAGGATAGAGAATATCCAGGCTCCCGCATAGAACAATGAGAGTCTAGGAGGGCCAAAATAGTCAGTTTTCAGAATAGTTACAGGAAAGGAGGAAGCTGTACAGACAAGAACTCCGGGTGAACTGCAAAGGATCTTCTTTGAATATTTAGTTGAGTACTTACCAGTGTAAACAGATGATAAAGAGAAAGAGCAGTTGGAAAAGACTAAAGAGAATTAACTGTCATAGCTTAACAGCACCTGGAATAGTGCCTGTTCCATTAAAATGTTTCACAATGGAAACCTCATAATTCAAAGGGCATTGGTTGGAGTGCTCAGAAAGGTTTTGCCTCACTAAATGGAGTAAATGAACCCTTGATGAAATGTTGATACGGTTCAGCTTAATAAAGCTCAAAAGACATTAAATAATCAACTCTTTCCAAGAAACTGAATTGCATTCCAAACAAAGCTTGAATATTTATAAGAATGCAAAAATATCCATTATCCAATAAGGTAAGACTCACAATTTCTGGTATACAAAAATTACAAGCATGCAAAGAAACAGGAAATATGACCCCAAGTGACAGTAAAAATGAAATCAAGACTTACCCAGAATTGATGCAGATAACAGGGGGCAAAGGACATAAAATCATTATAATTGTATTCTATATATTCAGACAGTTAAACAAAGACTGGGAAGGTATTAAAAACAAAATTTACATCCTAGGATGTAAACTACACTGGGATGAAAATAATTAACAACACAGTACACACTGCAGATAAAATGACAATGAACCATAAGACATAGCAATAATAAGTGTTCACAATGAAGAAGAAAAAGAATAAGGTACATGTGAGAAAACCTCAGAAAGAAAATATATGTGTAACTGGAGTCTATAAAAGGGTAGGAGACAGAAAACATACCAACATATTTTGTACTAACAGATAATAGCAGAAATTACTGAAGATTTTTATTAAAACTATATCCACTGATGGTGGTGGGAAATCCATGGGGACCACAATGATGTCAAATATATATTAATAAAGGGGAAAATAAATGAATGAATGAATGAATGAATAAAACTATATCCATTGAGCCAAGAAGCTTAACAAGGCTAAGCTCAAAAAACAGAGCTCAATATGGCCACAAGACTGGCCTCCTTGCTCAAAAATGCCTGACCCAAGGAACTGGGGCTGGTCACATCCTTTACCATCAGAAGCCTCACTTTAATTCTGCTCCCCCTCACTCCTATACCAACTTTGGTATTATGATCAGCCAGGCCACACCCTACACCTATATAGAGCCCCTCCAGATGATGGGAATATACCCGACACGCCCTGTCACCCCCAGGAACAGAAGGCCACAGTTTGGAGTGGCTGAGGAAGTTTGAGTGCCTCTGACAGGGAGAAGCACCTCTTCTGAGACCCTCAATATAAATTAAAAAAAAAAAAATTATCAAAATATGTCTTAACAAAAATCATTTAAAACCAATGATAAAGACATAAATCTCCCCCAAAAGCCAGGAAAAATGTACATACAGATAAAAGAAGTTAAGGGGAAAAGCAGATTCTCCACTGTAAACACTTCAAACTAAAAGCCAGTGGGTAGTATTAAAAAGCACTAAAAAGAAGAAGTGTAAATTGAGAATTTTATACTCAGCAAAAATGTATTTCAAAACAAAGGAGAAATAGACTTTTTAGATATACAAAAACTAAAGAAATTACACAGTTTACTTGCACAATCAGTTAAAATAAGTACTTCAAGGAGTACAAAATTGGTATCAAGTGAAAATAAGGACCAATACAAAGAAATGAAGTGCATGGAAACAATGACTTATGTGAGTAAATTTTTTTCTAATTATTCATATCTCTTTACAGGATTCTTTAAAGCAAAAATGTAAATATAGTATGAATTTTATGACATATAGAAAAGTGAAAAGTATCATAACACAAAGTTCAAGAAATGAAAATCAGAAATAAGGTCCTAACTTTATACATTGTATGTATGATACACTATATCTAATATACAAAATTAATCATGTTAACACACATCAAAGTTTTATCTTTATGCCTTTAATAGAGATGGAGAAGTTCCCCTTCCTAGCCTGTTGAATATTTTTATCAAAAAAGGGTATTGTATATTATCAAACATTTTTTCTAACTCTACTGAGATGATCACATGATAGTTTTTAATTCTTTGTTATATTAAATGTTAAACCAATATTATGTTCCTCAGATAATCCCATTTGGTTATGCTTTAGAATACTTTTGATATTACTGGTATTTAGTTGAGAATTTTTAGATTCATATTTAATAAACATCAGTATACAGTTTCCTTGTGACATCTTTGTCTGATTTTGTTATCTAGGTCTACTGGTCTTATAAAACTGAGTTGGGAAGTACTCTGCTATTTAAGGCCCTGAAAGAGTGGTGTTAATTGTTTAATTCTTTTGATAAATACGTTTATCAATTTTGTTCATCTTTACAAAGAAGTAGCTTTTGGTTTCATTGATTTCCTCCATTCTATTAGCTATTTCATTAATGTCTGCTTCACTCTTTATTGTTTCCTTCTTTCTACCTGCCTTAATTTTACTTCGCTCTTTATCTACTGTCTGAAGAGGAAAGGACAGAGTAGTGGTTTTGAGATATGGCTCTCAAAATACAGGCCTTTGTAAGTTTCCCTGTAAGCACTTTGCTAATAGCTCCGTCCCACAGACTTTGATGCTACAATCTCCATTTCATTCATCTCAAGGTATTTTCTGATTTCCCTTGTGGCCTCTTTTTTGACCCACTCATTATTTTAGAATGTGTTGTATAATTTCCATATATTAGTCAGTTTCCCAAACTTCTTCCTGATGTTGACTTCTAATGTCATTCTTTAAGGTAGGAAAACACAACTTATGTATTATTTCTATCCTCTTAAATTTACTGGTATTTGTTTACACACAGAAAATGGTCTATCAAAATTTAGTTTGTATCAAATTAAAAACTGAATTTAGAATTATTTGCTATTCTACATGGTGGAGCTTAAATTCTCAGATTATCAAGAACTATTGTGCTTATGCCCTTAAAATGTAAAATGATAAAATTGTTTTGTTTTTTAAATTTGCATTGTCCCGTCCCCTCCCCTTTTTGGTCTCAAAGAACTGGGTATAGGTCAGAGGCACGGGGGATGAAAGTATTCACCAGAGACAGAGTGTGAAGCAGAACAGGTGGTTTGACTGAAATACACCACTAAGAGGAGTAGCAGGAGAGACAGGAGAAGTCTGCTGCATCATTCATGGGTTAGCTCCCTGGACAGGGATCAAACTCAGGCCATAATTGTGATAGTGCTGAGACTTAAAAACCTAGGCCCTAAAATGATAAAATTGTTGCCAAATTAGCAAAAATTAAACAACCTGATGCTATCAAATGTCCAGTCATACTTCTGGACTTATTTGATTACTCTATAAAACTGAGTGTTAATGATAATAATCCATACCAACCACTTTTGTAAAATCTTTTAGGGTATTCACAATCTAATCCAATCCACAAATGAAGCAGAATGATAAAGGTAGTAACTGCAGAAAAGGCAACTGTATCTCAAAGAGTGAAATGGATTCTTCACACCACATAGTAGGAGAGCCAAGACTGCTCCTGTATTCAGCCTGCTCCTGTATTCGTTCTTTATATGGAGACCCAAAAGTCCAAGTATCAGCAATCGGGGCTCACTCATCTAAATATCTCAAATTTAATAATTTAACAGTTTGGGATTTAAACTGAGGTGTTATTTACTTAAAACACCAAAGAGCAAAACATATACTCATTAAAAAAGTATTAACTGGAAAGAATTTATAAATACCCATATGTAAATATCTCATTTCAAATTGTTTACCCCAGATTAATTCCAGCAAAGCAATGCTTACATGTCTTGCAGGATGGGATATGAACATAGAAAATATTAAAATGATTACTGCTATTATGAGCGGTTGCACATAGCAGCCACATGTATTTTTTTAATTCCTGTTTTCACACTATCTACAAGTAAGAAGTTGAATGCTAAATGCAAGCAGTAACATAACTACATGGCCCAATTATTCAAATGAAAATACCATGCAAAGTATCTTAAAGATGATGGATGGGGGCCTCCCTGGCGCAGTGGGTCAACGCACTATGAAGCAAATCGCAGCCACTGCAGCAAGAGTTCTATCCCTATTGCAGGCCAGGGAGAGAACCCACATGGTGCAGCGGATCTCTCCTGCTGTGCCCACTGCTCCCCTCAGCAGTGTACTTCTGTTGATCTGCCTGTTCTGCTCCCCACTCTCTGTGGCGAATCCTCTCACCCCCCCCAATACCTCTGGCCTGTACCCCAGTGCTTGTATGCATAAATAAATAAATATTTAAAAAAATAAGATGCTGGATGGAACATGTCTTAACATGGTTAAATCATCTTTTTTTTTAAAGAAGATTTTATGTATTTATGCATACAAGAACTGGGGTTCAGGCCAGAGGTGCAAGGGGGAGGGGAAGAGGATTCACCAGAGACAGAGCAGGGAGCAGAACAGGCAAATCAACTGAAACACACTGATGAGGGGAGCAGTGGGCATGGCAGGAGAGGTCTGCTGCACCATGTGGGTCCCCACCCTGGCTGGGATCGAATCCACTGCAGTGGCTGCAGAATTCCCATAGTGCTGCAGCACTCAACCCCTTGCACCAGCAGGGAGGCCCATCATTTCACTTTTCTAACTCAGCCGTGAAAGTAATGACGGGGAAAAACATCACTACTTAAAAGATAAATGGCTTCCAAAAAATGTAAATAGTACAATTGCAAATAGTAAAAATATATGTAATATAACAAAGTTTTTATCAACAAACAAGAATACATTTTCAGTTTCTTCACATTTGGCTAGTTACTGAATCACAGTTCAAATCGAATACTACCAGGCAGTAGGCAAGCATTATATAATAGCAATATCCAGTGGCAAATTCCAGTATCAAGAACAATGGGTCGCAAAGGCATGTATTATTTTCCTCTTACTTTCTATGGCTTTCTTAACTGTAACACAAGAAATAAGCTATCAAATCAATGCCTGAGACTCTCAAACTGATGTCTCTTCTCAATACAGCAGATACTATTAGTAATGTACCCAGCCATTCCTTCATCCTCTTCACTAAAAAAATCCCCGCTTTTTCTGGTTATCCCAAGTATAGTGCCAGGGGAGAAATCAGGATTGGTCTAAGTAAGTATGGCATCCATTTGTTCTTTTTTGTCAATAACTGATGTAGATGTGACTGTATGACTCAAGTTCTAGTGAGTATGAGATGCAAAGAGAAGTTTCTGAGGGGGTGGGATAGGGCAGGAAATTACTGAAGAAAGTTTTATTCCCTAATAATATATTAGAGAGAGTAGTAAGAAAAATGCCTTTTTCTCTTCCTCCTTCAGATGTCTCGTTGCAAGGTGATATTTGAACACACCCCCAGACTCCAGACATCTCCTAAGGAAAATAACAAATGTCTATGTGATCAAGCCCTTGCTACTAAGAGACTGCTGCCAGTCTGCAAAGTGTGTGTTACCAGTCGATAGTGAGATTAATCAGAAACTAAGAGCAAGAATTCAAAAACTACAGCAATTTTAAATGGTCACATTTTTAGTGTACTTACTTAAAAATTATCTTGCTTTAGTTGTTTTTTACAAAATGTAACTTTGCAGTGAGCTAAAATAAGAAAAAAATACAGGTCCTTCACATGACAGGAGAAAAAGGTTTGCTTTCACCTCTCTTAGTTAGGTATTAAGTTACCTGCAGCCAAATGACAAAGAAATATCTAGGACTCAGCAAAAACCATGAGAAAGTAGTCTATGCCAGTTCTCTTACATCCTCACTACTGTCAAGAGTAACTTTCCACAAAAAATAAACAGGTTAAATTAAATAAAAATAGAAATAAATGATACATAGAATAGCATTTTGAGCTCTCTAATCATAACAAGAGTTCCAGAGCACTGTGGAAAAACGGAATTGTATAAGAAAATTCTATACATACAAATCCCAAATTTTTTTTAATTTTAAATATTTTTAAAATCACCTTCTAAAGAATAATCATAAATGATTAAAAATCATGCATTCCTATTGGTGCCATAATTATACAATTGCCTTTCATATGTTAATTCTTTTTAGAATATTACCTGACTTCATTAAATTAGTTCACAGCTCAGATCATGTGATCCATTACATACCAGAGACTGAGCTATATGTCATTCAAACTTGCCAGCCTGACTGTGAAGAAAGTTAATACAATGAAAAGGTTTTTACTCATCATTCAAATTTGTTTTCTAATCACAATGTGCAAAAATTTTAATCATAGTCATATAAAGAAGGTGAAATATACATATAAAAATTATAGGTATGGAGCTGAAACACACATACAAAAAAATTTATAGGTATGGACCTAGAAAAGTACTTATCAGGAAGATGCAACCCAATTAAGAAGACTTTACCTGTGATCTCTCACTAAAGTCTCTCTCTTTTTTTTTTTCCAGAGATTTATTATTTATGCATACAAGCACTGGAGTACGGGCCAGAGTTGCAGAGGGTGAGAGAATCCATCACACGGAGTGGGGAACAAAACAAGTAGATCAACGGAAAAACACTGCTGAGGGGAACAGCAGGCAAGGCAGGAGAGGTCTGCTGCACCATGTGGGTCACCTCCCCAGCCAGGGGCAGGGAATGAACTCATGCTGCAGTGGCTGCAGTTTGCTTCATAGTGTGTTGCTTAACCCACTGCACCACCAGGGAGGGTCCTCTCACCAAAGTCTCTTATGCTTTTTCCTCTGGTTTTGATTCCTTCTCCCTTCCCTTTCCTTGCTGTATGATGTCTCCAATTTATAGTTTGCCTGCTAATTCTGTTTCTTGTTAATAAATGCATTTCTTTTAAACTAAGCAGCTCTGATGTATTTTTACAAAAATTACTTCCATTGCTATGAAATTTCATTACTTTTAAATCCAAGAATAAAATTTACTCCTAGAATGACATTTAAAAGAAAAAAGGACTTATTTCACATCATCTCTCACATCCTACTTCATTAAAACATGTTATGCTTTATAATTTTGATTCACTGAATAATAAATTATCAGACTAACAGAAACATGATGTACAATCAATCAATAACCTCTTGATTATAACATTCAGAACATGAACTTCTTGCTTGTAGCATACACATGAACATTCATATGTGCATGGACACTTAAATCATCTTAAGTGCTAAAAGGCTTTACTGAGCAAAGTATGCTAAAGAGATCAATGCAGAATCAAAGATCCTTTTCATGCTAGGAAAATGAAAAGCACTCTCCAATTAGATGTCACTAGTTCTGCTCAAACTGTACTGTTCAGGACTGAGACTTGTGCTTTACTAGATCATATCTAAACTGCCAATTGTACACACAAATAAAACGAGGCTTAGAGGTGTTTTAGTGACTGATCCAATATCACCCTACTCCTCAATTAAAACTTAGCAAAAGTTTGTTATCTACTTTGTTAAGAAGTAGAAATCAAAGCTGAAATTCCATCATATTTCTTTATACTTAAAATATATTTCCAATTTCCAAACAAGTCAACATTGTTCAGTGCAAGAAAGAAATCAAGCCATAAAAAGACATGAAGAAACATTAAATGCATATCACTAAGTTAAAAAAAAATAAAAACAATCTGAAATGGCTACATACTATATGCTTCCAACTATATGACATTCTGGTAAAGGCAAAACTACCAGGAATCAAGGTTGGAAGGAAGAGATGTAGCCCAGAGGATCTTAAGCTTAATGAAAATATTCCATATATTATAAACAAAGATACATGCTGTTACATTTGGCTAAATCCACAGAAATTGCAAGAGTGAACCCTAAAGTACATTTGAGTCATCTGAGCAACAATGGCACTGTTGGAATAATTCAAGAAATTCAAAGCAAGAAGTCTAAGAAACCAGAATTGCATGGATATATGTTGTGGAAGCCTTCTTAAAAACAAAGATTTACTTGTGTCCCAAAAACGGAATTTGAAGGTGGAGAGAAAATAAAGGTGCAGTCAAAATTCCTTCCCCAAAATTCACACATGGGTTTGGAAACTACTACTAACAAGAGCTGGAGGGACTGAACTATGAATCTGATAAATGCTCGCTATGCAACAACAATTTGAGGACACCAGTGAAATATTTTTTCTTCCTTCACATCTCACAGAAAACTGTTCAATGATTCTTGCATACATGAATGACTCTACAATTCAATTTGTTGTTAATCCTGCCTTCCCGCTTATTCAGAACACTAGATAAATGGAACAATTGAGACACTTTCACAGGTATTTTGGTCTACAGCCTGAAACTTACTGAGACTATATACTAACAAATCTCTCAACAGACATGCCATCTTACCAGATGCAAGTCTTCATTTTGTGAATGAAGGCATATCTCATTTTTAGCACTTATAAAGTCCTGACTGGTACCAAACAGTATAAAAACCATACCAAACGCTCCTTTTTTAATGAACAAATTCAAAATTAATCTCCATTACGAGAACAACATATACACCAGAACCACAAAACATCTTTTCTATCCACACAAATTCTTAAGGTACTAAACTCTCAGTCATCCACATTTTCTCCCCAAGGGATGACTGCAATCTTCAGGAACTCCAGCTAAAGCTTCCCAGGTTTGAAAAATCTTCAAAACAAAATACTTGAGCAGATGAGGTGAAGAAGAAGTAGACAATCAATGGATATACCATTTAGGCATGGGGGCAGATTTCTAAAACTTTAACTATTTAAAAACCCTTGCAAAGTGAGTATTTCCTACCCTGGAGGAAAAGATGGAAGCAGAAGAAAGAGGGAAGTAGGGGGAAAGAAGATGTGGAGGCAGAACAAGTGAATAGACAAATTAAGAAGAATAAGAAAATTCCGTATTCTCCTCACAGTGACAAATACCACTGCTGGTATAATGAGATAAAATTATCCTAGGATATACTTAACCCCCAGATGTGCTTTGTCCACAACTCAAAATAGTTGTGACTCACGTTACTGATATATTAACTAAAACTGAAAGACATTTTAAATATATTGTCTAGGGTTAGTGAAACATTAAGTAACCACTGGGATGTTCTGAACAGAGCAAATGTTTACAAGGAAAACATAAAAAACTTCGAAAGTCCGACAATAAACAAAATTAAAGACACAAGGATGAATTCTGATAATAAATGACACACCCCCCCCCAAAAAAAAAACCTGACCAACTATTCCCGGTTCTTCATCTTTATAGGTAGCCCAATCCAGAAACGTTACTATAGTGCTCTAATAGCCAATGTCAAAAAAAGGGGGGGTTGGGGGAAATCTAAACTGTCCATGCTCAACAAATGGGGACAGAGTGGACTTCAGGGGAATTTGAATAGACCAGGGAGATTGGTGTCTGAATATACAGGAGTTCTCTGCTACTCCTACTTGCTTCCCTTCTCCACAGAAGTACAGAGGCAAGAGCTAGCCACTAAGTCTAGCAGTTACCTCCCAATGATATTCTTTCAAGCATCAGAGAAACAGGAGCCCTAACCTGAACAGCATCCCAACCTTAGGCATTTATTTCAGAGGAAGTTGTATTATGTAAGTGCTAGGCACTTAACACTGGCCTTATGTAAAAATCACTCCTGTCTCTCCCCAGTCCAGGCACCTAGGCACACAACTGGTATGCCGTTGAAAAGCACCCTAATGTCACAGCTATTTTTGCAGTATCCATGTTTAGAGAACCTGGAGAATCCAACACTAGGAACATTCTGCTGAAACACCAATGAAATTAAATTGTCTACTAGGAAGTGAAAAGAACAAAATTGTCAGATAAATATCACTTGCTCACTCTACACCGCAACAACCTGTAATCTTCAAATGATTATACTGGGAACTTTTAAAACTTATTGTACATACTTTTAGTCATACATTATTGTATCAAGAAGAATGATTTCCTTTTTAACTACGTTTGTTGAAATTCTAAATACAAACAATCTTCAACTCCACCACCTCTTCAATCCCCATTCCTGCACTCTTTGCTTTCTCAACATTAAACTTTTTCTATCAAGTCCTAAGAAGTCAGGGAAAAAAAAAATCTCTATGTATGTTCCAAAGATTTTTATCCCTTAGTGGTCGATTGCTATTTTCAAAACCCCGTATTGCAGGAACCTTCTGGCTACAGAGATCTGAAAACGGCAAAGCCCTAGCAGCCCAACTGTCTTCTAATTAGTGAAAAGAGAACCAGTGATGGATTAAAGATTTAGCCTTACCCCAGCATTAACAGTCTCCCTCCAGCTGCAATCCTACCTCTTGCTGGCCTAAGCAGAAAGATAGAAAGGGCAATCAAATCTAGATCTCTGGCATCACTTTATAGGATATTAATAATGACCTTGACCATTTGGTCAGTCACACACCTAGTTCATTAATTTAAAGGTCATCAAAACCCCAACCCTCCGTTACATTCTGTTTTTAGGATGCACTAGATAGCAGATCTAATTAAAAACTTTTCAAAACATATACGATGAAACAATAATTATGATGTGGTACTTAGCTTTAAGAAAATATTTTCCATTATGAAATACATCAGTCATGAAAGACATTTGTAAAGCACAGAACATACTGAAAGAACTACAGTTTGAATAAATGATTTTGGGCAGTTGTTTATTTTTTCCCAAAAACATGTAACATGAACTTTTTAATTCCTTTTTTTTTTTTTAATTTCAGAGGAGTTATCTTATCCTGGTATGATTTTCCAACTTGATCAACTAAAGTCACTCCTTCTACTCAAGTGTGGAACATCTCCAGTAAAAGAATCTCACTGAACTCTCTTACCAAGTTATCCCATTGTCTGACTGACCTCATTGTCAGTTAAAATTTTAGTAGGATATTAGAACATTTTTCTTTTTCAGTTCCAGAACAAAGTAGCTTTTAGATCAAAAAGAATTGCTGCAGCATTCCTGCTGACACAATAGGATAAAGAAGAAAAGCAGTGGCTAATACCACTCAGCTACAGGAGAATTTATTTCTAAAGCTGTGAATAGTTTTGAAATGTGAAGCTTAAACTAACATGGACAGCCAGAGTGTGTATGTTTTGTTGCTACATTTCTAAAATTAAGTACTTTAATGACTATTTTATCCATTCACCTTTCTTTTCAAAGAAAAAAGAAAAACATTCATATTAGTAAAATGCCTTATTGACCTCTTCTTGTAAAAAAAAAAAAAAAAGACCCATAGATCTCACAGCCTTTAAAAACTTGTGGATACTTTTAAGAAACTGAAACGACACATGCAAATATTTTGCTTTTAATCCTCAGAATACAGCCAAAAAGCCAGCACTAATGGTCTGTCCCCACAAGTGGCCTACTAAACAACCCCCTCAAAAAATTTCAACAAACATCTTTGGACTATCCTGAAAAGAATGAAATATTTAGTTCAAAGGATTAAATACCAAATCTATCTGGTTCCAAGTGTTAATTTTTCATACCCAAATTCACATTCAACTGATCTTGAACAGAGAAGACGATATCTTCTACCAATAATGAATATATCACCCATATTAAGATAAAAAGCATATACATTCACCAATTTTACTCAATTATTTGAATATTATTTTAAAACCTTCAGTAAATGCAGGCAAAATAAAGTTTCAGATCCACATGTTTAAGTACCTTTCATTATTCTTGTTCATTAAGTTGGGGTCTAACATGTAGATACACCTATGTATGTGCTATACAAAGAAAAAACTCTTAGTTCCTAACCACAATATATTACTTCTAACATTCAATTCATGCAGTAGTCAAAAATAATAAAGATGATACCAATTAATCCTTCCCACTTTCTAAAAAAATCAATCCCACCACCTGGATCTCCCCCTACCCACCCCATCCCCCTGCCCCCCCAAAAAACACACTTCCGCATTTTGAATGAAAATTAAGAGGTGGGACAGA
This sequence comes from Galemys pyrenaicus, assembly GCA_019455555.1. NCBI lineage: Eukaryota > Metazoa > Chordata > Mammalia > Eulipotyphla > Talpidae > Galemys > Galemys pyrenaicus. The sequence goes on from JAGFMF010011803.1 coordinate 12,544,224, forward strand.
AGCCGGTCCTTCCTGAGCCAAAGAACAATGAAGCATCCTACTAAACACAAAAATACTTTTGAGGAGTGGTCCTATTATGTTCTTTCTTTGCCATCCTATCCCACTCCTCACTGGAATTCCTCCAAGGCATATACTTTGATAGAAAGACAAAACCAGCAATTACAGAAAACACAGGGGTTTAAATGAAGAACAATAAGTTTACTCAGGCTGGTAGTCAATCACACAGGGACTGGGCATAAGGTGTTTCCAATCTGAATTCTTAACTCCAACTGTGACAAGGATGTTTGTTCCAGGTATAACAATGCTAAATCAATCCAATCAAACCTTGTTTGTAAGATTAATGCAAAGGATTTAAGAAGTTACCTGGAGCAGTTAGTTGTCTGAAGCAAAATTAAGACACTTCCATAGCCACTTTTCAAGAATCTCATCAGGAACACTAAGATCTATGTTGTAAATTAATCAAATTCTTCCTTTTTACCTCTCATTCCACCCTTACAATTATCAAGTGTCTCTTGTCTCTCTGAGAAACCTGACCAGTTAGATCAGTACAAAGTCTTTTCAGAAACAGTTTAATTCCCAAACTAAACAACTGAAATTGTTTCCCTTCTTTTAATTCTCTCAGCTCCAAAATATTACCTACACAACTAGGCCCCAAGAAAATAATTATTTCCATGGTAATCTGAGGTTCATATTGAGTATTTGCAGAATAATAAGTGAAAATGCTTCACACTAAGAAATTTTTCTCCCACAAGCATGGGGAAAAATACCCATGAAGCAACGCTACCAAGTGAGAAATGATAATTTGCCCATGCTCAGGATTAATGAAAATCACCACTTATCCCATGAAGAACTGAAGACACACTGCCAAAATTGCTTTTAAAATATATTTTTGAATTCCTACAGGTAATTCTCTAGTTCTCTTTTCACCTGCATAAAATGCTTAATAAATATAGAAACATTAAAACCTAGGATCCATGTGTCACTCAAGGAAATGAATGCTTCAGGCACAGAATTAATTAATACATTTCCAGCGTTTCTACACTGGAGCTGGAATACTTTTTAAAAAAAGGAATTTAATAAATATGCATATAAATAAACATATAAAATAATTTCAATAAGCCAATTTAAATGTGTGTATTTTAATCTCATAAAGAAAGCAAAAAGATCATGTAATGGACATCCCATTCTGGTCAACAAACCTACACAGTTAAACCTTCCAGTTATGTATAAAAAGCTCACTGCTCCTTTTACTACATCCCAAAATGTCATCTGCCTCTACCTTAAATAGCTTAAGACACAGCATACATGACTGTTGTCCTCTACAGAACTTCAGGGATTAATGAAAAACTACCAAAGAGATAAACTATTCCTCAAAAGAAGCACAGGTCATTTCCACTACATTAAAAAAATCTAAGAACCAATGCAATGAGAACATACATACCCCAAAAATATATCCTAGAATATACAATATCCTTTTTTATATCTTCTCAGCAGTGAAGTAGTAACTATTTTGAGCCAAATCTCTCCTGACTAAAACATGAAAGAACAATGTTATTACACTCCCAGACTTTAAATTATACTACAAAGCCATAATAATTAATAAAGCATGGTATTGGAACAAAAACAAAGACAAACAGACTCGAAATGAAAGCCCAGAAATAAAGCCACACATATATGGTCAACTAATCTATTGCAAAGGAGCAAAGAGTAAGTAAAGTCTCTTCAATAAATGATGCTGGGAAAACTGGACAGTCACATGCTAAAGAAAGAAGCCAGGCTACTAATCTCACATCATACACAAAAATCAACTTACAATGGTTAAAAGATTTGGATGTAAAACCTGAACACATAAAATATACAGAAGAAAACATAGACAAAAACACTCCATGACATAAAATTCAGAAATATCTTTGAGGATATCTTCAGAAGTGAGGAGAATATAAACAGCTGGGACTACATCAAACTAAAAAGCTTCTATACAGAAAAAGAGACAGAAAACAAAACAGAGACCCTAGACTTATATCAAAGAGCTTATATAACTTAATAAAAATGACCCAATAAAAAAAATGGGCAGAAATGCTAAAAAGACCTTTCTCCAAAAATGAAATTCAAGTGACCAAGAATATGAACAAAAAGTTCAAATCACTTATTATCAGGGAAATTAAAATCAAAATGAGACACTACCTCACACCTGTGAGAATGGTCCATATCAAAAAATCCAACACAACAAATGCTCATAAGGATGTGGTGAAAAAGGAACACTATTACATTGCTGGTGAGAATGCAAATTGATCCAGTCACTAGAGGAAACTGTGTGAAGTTCCTCAAAACACTAAAAATCGACCATATGACCCAGAAATTCCACTCCTAGAATCTATCTAAAAGACACTAATTCAAAAGGAAACCTCCACTCTTATGTTTATTGCTACACTACTTACAACAGCCAAGATATGGAAATAACCTAAATGCTCCAATGCAGATAAATGGATCAAGAAGATAGGTACAAATACACAATGGAATACTACTCAGTGATCAAAAAAGATAAACTCATGTCATTTGTGGCAACATGGATATAGCAGGAATGGATTATGCTAAGAGGAAATAAGTCTATAATAAAACGAAAATTACAAAAATTTCACCTACACATAACGTAAAAAAGTCATAACAAACAATTTTTAGGCAACAACTCACATATTCCTGGACCACAAATCTGATAGGCAGAGCTTACGTGACTAATAAAACTAGATAAATTATCTCATTACTGTCATATGACAGATTCAAGAATCATAGCCACATAAACAAACCCAATAAACTCAGTAAGCTTTAGAAATCAAGCAAAAAAACCAAGTGTTATATATAAATTAAAGCTATGTCTGGCTTTTATTATCAAACAACCAATTTATGGATCAAACAATAGGGGCTAGCACACAGAAAGAAGGGTAATTGTGTTTGCAGTAATTTTTTGGTTGCAATTTCCTAAAAGCTAAAATTTCCTAATATCTGTTCATCCAAAAAAAAAAAGTTAGGTACTACTATTCTGGTCAACTGTTTGACAGTTTACTAAAAAGTCGCATCTTCTGATGCAGTAATTCAATTACTTGATAATTAACAGAAACAGATACATGAGTATACCAAAAGACATGAAACAATTTTCAAGCAGCACTTTTTCATAACAGACCCAAAATAGAAATAATACAAATGCCTATGAACATTAGAAGGAATAAAATATTATATAGTAAATTCACCAATGAAAATACATCTCATCAATGAGAATAAGCTACTCCTATACAGGAACAAAAATCTGTATTACTTCTACAAAATAACAAATAAAATTAATCGAAAACAATAGAAGATAGGACAGTGGCTACTTTGGAAAGGCAAGTAGGAGCAGGAATTAGGAAGGGACATGAAACAGACTTGTGAGATGCTAGTAATATTCCATTTCTCTCCCCTAAATTGTATTCAACTTGCAATAACATATTAAGTTGTAGTGTCATGACTGGTATGTGTGTATGATACATCACACTTCAATAAAATGGTTAAACCAAAAACTTAAAATTCACTTTCAAGAACTGCTTCCTAAGAGTACTGAAAGTAGAAGTAGGTATGTACCTATTGACCAAATGTTTCAAAAAGAACTATAAACAAGGCACTAGAAAGTAATCAGAAAAAAGACATTGAAGGGTATTCACTGAAAAAAACCAGGTGGTGGAAATAGCATGGAGGAAATTGTTTAACAAATTTTTGTCTGAAAGCAGGTCCAATTAAGCATTGCCAAGGAATAGAATTTAGATAGAAGCCACACTCTTACTAGCATGAAAGCAGAGGATAAAGTTCAGAGTGACTCCACCAGGTACAAACTAAAAGTTGAAATCAGAAAAGAAGAGAGACATAAATGGAGAGGTCAAAAGTCCACATATAAACTAGGTCCAAATCTCTAGACAGTCCCTGAAACATGCATGTGTAGGATAGATTACAAACACTCCAGCTAAGACCGAAAGTCAAATACAGATTTAAACTGCTGATATCAGGGTAAGATGACTTAGTGTTTGAGCCTGTCCTGCTGTAACAAATTATATTCTTTGGAAGTACACAAAAGGTTCAGAACTTCTAAAATGAATTACTCACACTGTTCAAGATACAAACCCATTCACTAGATGTTCAAAGAAACATTACATCCCATATAAAAGACAACCAAGAGACCAACAACTAACAGAGATTTTGTAATCAGTATTTTAAACTATGTCCACAATATTTCTCTAATGTTAACATCATGTTAACATTACATGTTACATTACATGTTACAGCTAAAGAAACCAGGAGATTAATTAATGAAACAATACTATTAATTAATTTACAAACCTATGTCCACTAATACTGTCTTTCTGGCCCAGTATCCAATCCAAGATCCCACATTATGTTTAGTTGTCACGTACTGATAATTATTATTCTTTCCAAACTCAGTCTTTCTTTATAGATAAGGATTTTTAAAGCAGCTACTATAACTATAACCACATTCAAAGATAAAACAAAATATGCTTATAACAAGTAAAAGAATTTCAGAGAAACAAAAACTATAAAAAATGGAATTCTAGATGGAAAAATACACTATCCAAGATTAAAGCATCCAACTGATGCAAATTAAGGATGGCAGAAGGCAATAAACAGCAATTACATTAACATTAGAGAGGGAAAAAAAAACAAGAAGAAAACAAATCCTGTACAATATCGAAGGTCTACACATGTACAAAGGTATACTTGACGTACAACATAATATAATGAGAACAAAGGGAAAGGAGCAGAAAAAAATGCTGGAGAATAGCTAAAAACTTCCCAAGTGGAGTATAAAATGAAATTTTATATAGATCCTGTGAGCGAAATGAAGCACAAGCATGAAAAACAAGGAAAACACCTAGGCAAATCATAGTAAAACTGCCACCAAACAAATCATTATGAAGAGAAAACTATTAAAGCCAAATAACACCGGCAAATGACATGTAAGAAAATAGTAAATGTGGGGCTCCCTGGTGGCACAGTGGGTTAAGCAACACACTATGAAGCAAATCGCAGCCACTGCAGCAAGAGTTCGATCCCTGTCACCAAGCAGGAAGGGGTCCCACATGGCACAGCAGACCTCTCCTGCCTTGCCCGCTGCTCCCCTCAGCAGTGTGCTTCAGTCATCTACCTGTTCTGTTCCCGGCTCTGTCTGGTGAATCCTCTCACCACCCACACTTCTGGCCTGTACCCCAGTTCTTGTATGCATAAATAAATAAATCTTAAAAAAAAAAGAAAATAGTAAATGTTCTACTGCTGACTATTCACAAACAATGGGGGCCAATAAGCAGTGGAGGAACTTTTAGGTGCTGAAAGAAAAACATCTGACAATGCAGAAAACTATATTCAAAAAAAATATCCTGGGCCTCTCTGGTGGCGCAGTGGGTTAAGCAACGCACTATGAAGCAAATCGCAGCCACTGCAGCACGAGTTCTATCCCTGCTGCCGGCCAGGGAGGGGTCCCACATGGCTCAGGCAGACCTCTCCTGCTGTGCCCGCTGCTCCCCTCAGCAGTGTACTTCTGTTGATCTGCCTGTTCTGCTCCCCACTTTCTGTGGTGAATCCTCTCACCGCTCCCCCCTCCACACCTCTGGCCTGTATCCCAGTGCTTGTATGCATAAATAAATAAATCTTTTTTAAAAAAAAATCCTTCAAGAATAAAAACAGTATTTTCAGGAAATACTGAGAAACTTAAGAATTTATATTCAGCAGACCTACCCTTAGAAGAAAAGCTAAAGCAGAAAGTAATACAAGATGGAAATTCTAATCTTCAGGAAAAAAATGAGAAAAAAGAAAAGAAATTGGCAAATATGTAGATAAATATAAGAAATTACTTTTTCTTAAGTTCTCTTAACATATATATTTTCCAGAAAAACTAGATCACACACTAAAAACCAGTGAATCAAAGAATTTTATTTGAATTTATTAATTTGAATTCACAAATTCTATTATTTGATTAAATCAATTAAAATAAAAATCTAACATCAAAAATTTTGGAATACAAATATAGCAATTTTTAGTGGGAAACTAATAGCTATAAATGACAACATTTTTAAAAAAGAAAGAAAATCTCAACATAATATTCCACCTTAAGACACTACAAAAAGAGCTGCAAATGAAACTAAAACCAAAGCAAGCAAAAGGAATGAAATACAATTATCACTAAAGCCAATGAAGTAAAAAGACAGAAAATTAATGAAATCAAAGTTGACTCCTTAGAAAGATTTTTTTTTTTTTTTAGGGGCAGTGGCAGTGGGGCTCAGACTCATTCTCATCATCACCCCAACTACTACTGAGGCGGGGGGGGGGGGGGGAGGCGGCGGCAGTGGCCNGGGGGGGGGGGGGGGGGGGGGGGAGGCGGCGGCAGAGGCAGAAAGATTTTTAAGATAAATTTTTTATTAAATTTATCCAGAAGAGAGATGGATCAAATTACTAAAATCAAAAAAATGAGAAAGGGGCAAAACTTACCCACCTTATAGAAATAAAACAGATTATTAAAAAATACTTAATTTAGAAAAATTCTATCAAATGAGGTAATTTAGTGAAATGGAAAAATTCTTAGAAAGATACAAACTACGAAAACCAATCAGAAATAGAACATATCAATAGATCTGAAATTAAAATTATTAAATTCTCTCCCCACGAAATAGGCAGAATCAGAGGATTTGACTGACAAATAACATGTATGGGAAGAATATCAGTGTTCACTTTTCCCCAAAATGGAAGAGGAGCACACATCCCAATTCATGCTATAAGGACAGCCTTACCCTGAAATCAAAACCAGATAAACGCAACAAAAGAAAACTACAGTCACATACCCCCATGACTACAGACATTAAGTATCTTCAACAAAATATTCAATACTAGCAAAACCAAATTTTAAAAAAAATTCACCATCATATACTATGTCAAAGTAGTATTTATCCCAAGACTGCAAGATTTAACACCTAAAAATCAATAATGTAATATACCATATGAACAGACTAACGGAAGGGGGGGGGGACACCCAATCAAATCAATAGACAAAGAAAAGGCATCTGACAAATTCCAATACCCTTTTTATTTGGGGGGAGGTGGAACACTCAACAAACTAAGAATAAAAGGAAAGTTCCTCACCCTGATAGAAGGCATCTATGAAAAATCAACAACATCATACTTAAATGTTGAAATGCTGAGTATTCTGCCCCCTCAGAGCAGGAAATGTAGTAAAATAATGCCCCCCAAAGATATCTATGCCCTAATCCCCAGAACTTGTGAATATATTATTTCACATGGCAAAAGGAAACTTGTAGACATGATTAAATAAAGTACCTTGAAATAAGAAGGTTATCTGGAAGTATCCAAAGGAATCACAAGCAGCTATCAGAGGGAGACAGGAAGATTCAAAGATACAGAATGCAAGACTAGAAACCAGCTCTGATGGAATTTGAAAATGGAGTAAGAAATTACAAGGAGAGAAGAGAGCATCCAGAAGCTGAGAAAGGAAAGGAAATTTACTCTTTCTCAGATACTCTAGAAGGAACCAGTCTTGCCAATAACTATTTTTATCCCATAAAACTATATTAGACTTATGACCTGCAGAGCTGTAGAATAAATTTGTGTTGCTTGAAGTCACTAAGTTTTTAGTAATTTGTTACAGAAACAATAGTTAACTAATAAAAATCAAAACAAAGATGTCTAGTATCTTATCATTTCAGTTGTACATTGTACTAGAGAATTTAAACAGGGCAATTAGGCATGAAAAATAAAGTACCTAAAGGGCAAAAAAAGAAGTTATATATATATTTGCAGATGACATAATTATAAGAAACCCACTAAAATACTGTATTAAACAGGCTTAGCAAGGTTACAAGACAAAAATCAACACATAATAATTATATTTAAATACACTTACAATAAACAATCTGAAAATGTAATTATGATCATTTCATTTACAATATGAAAATGAATAAACATCTGGGTATGAATTTAACAGAAGATGTAAGACTTTTACAATGAAATATAAAATACCACTGAAAGAAATTAAAGTGAAATGTATGCCATGTTTACAAATGGGAAAATTTATTAAGAGGGTAAACACTACCAAATTGATTTACAGGTTTAATGCAATTTTAATCAGAATCTAATTGTTACAACAGCGTATGAAAAAATGTCCAACATCATTAGTTATTAGCAAAGTGCAGATCAAAACCACAATGTGATGCCATTACATACCTGCTAAAATGACTATAATCATTTAAGACAAATAACAAGATTTGGTGAGGATGTGAAAAAAATCCTCATACTGGAACCATCATTGCACTGCTGGTTGGAATATAAAATTATGGAACCACTTTGGAAAATAGTTTGGCAGTTTCTCAAAAGGTAAGCATACTTGTATAAAAACCAACTCAAAATGGATTAAAGAATTAGACATAAGAACTGACACCATAAAATATACAAAAGAAAATATACGCAAAATACATGACATACATCTTAGTAACATCATTAAAGACAGCAAAGAAAAGGAAGGAAAAGATAAACGGCTGGGACTACATCAAATTAAAGAGCCTCTGTACAGCAAAGAGACATTAACCAAAACAAAGACACATCCCACTGATTGGGAGAAAATGTCTGCACGTAATAGTAAAGATAAGGGACTGATCACAAAGATCTACAAAGAGCTACTGAGGCGCAACAAAACAAACCCAGTCAAAAAATGGTCAGAAGAGCTCAAAAGATGTTTTTTTCCAAAAAAGAAATGTAAACATATGCAAACAGGCATATGAAAAATGCTCAACATCATTTGTAATTAAGAGAAATGCAAATCAAAACCACAATGAGGTACCGCCTTTCACCAGTGAGAATGGCACATATTTAAAAAAGCAGGAAACAGGGGCCTCCCTGGTGGCACAATGGGTTAAGCAACACACTATGAGGCAAAACACAGTCACTACAGCAGGAGTTCGATCCCTGCTGCCAGCCAGGGAGGTGACCCACATGGTGCAGAAGGGCTCTCCTGTCTCGACCACCGGAGCTCCCCTCAACAGTATGTTTCAGTTGATCTACCTCTGGCCTGTACCCCAGTTCTTGTATGCATAAACAAATAAATCTTTAAAAAAAAAAAAACAGGAAACAAATGTTGGCGAGGATGTAGAGAAAAAGGAACTCTTCTACATCGCTATTGGGAATGCAAACTGGTCAAACTACTAAAAATAGAGCTTCCATACAATCCAGCAATTCCACTCCTAGGTATCTACCCAAAAGATATAAAAACATTAATTCAAAAGGATACCTACACCCCTGCGTTTTGCAGCATAATTTACAATAGGTAAGCAATGGAAACAACCCAAATGCCCAAAAATAGATGGCTGGATCAAGAAGATATATATGGCCCTCCGTGGTGGCACAGTGGACTAAGCAACGCACTATGAAGCAAACCGCAGCCACTGCAGCATGAGTTTGATTCCTGCCGCCAGCCTGGGAGGGAACCCACATGGCACAGCAGACCTCTCCTGCCTTGCCGGCTGCTGCCCTCGGCAGTGTGTTTCAGTCAGTCTTCCTGTTCTGCTCCCCGCTCTGTCTCTGGTGAATCCTCTCACCTCCCTGTACTCTGGCCTGTACCCCAGCTCTTGTATGCATAAATAAATAAATCTTTTAAAAAAAGAATATATATACTCACACAATTGAATATTGCTCAGCAATCAAAAAGGATAAACTCAATCCATTCGCCAGAAAGATAGCCAAGAAAAATCCATAACACTGTAGTTTAATTCTAAATAGAACAACCTCGTAGCCATATTCAAGGATAACATGTACTTATTTCTCTTATCACTGATCCTCACAGCCACTTCAAAAAAGAAAGCCATTATTAGAATCAGGTCTTTTCCTGATCTAAATTACTTTTCCACCATGCTATGCTACCTTTTGTTTTTGGACCACATCATAGTGGACAACTAATCCCTCCACAAGAATGCTGATACTTGATATGGCAAAAAAAAATCTTAGAAGTTTTATAACAAATATTAACATTTGCAAACAGCTTATATATTTCACTAATGGAACAAGTAATACTGACATGGAATGAAAATTTTTTCAAACAACATTAAGAACTTTAAACCCCTCTTTTCTTAAATGGCTGTGTTACACAGAGAAAAGACACATCCACCATGTGTTAAACCCTTATTGGTCTAATATGCTAAAGATAAACAGATAATTCAAGTCCTTATCTGGTTTGAAATTCTTACTATCTGTAAATCCTTTACTTGAGTAGCTGACAGGTGGAAGTTTAGGACCGCAACTTTTTAACAGAAAAAAGAGAATGATGCTGAATTTCTGTTTCCGACTCACATTAATTTTTCATGCAAGAAAATAAGAATGTGTCTTAAAAGTTTTCTACCTATGATTCATTTATTGCCATCAAGTTCCTCAACAAAGCTAGAGTTCCTTCTTTACTGCATAGTATCTACTAACACAGAGGGAAATACAAGTGTCTTCAAATAATCTTTTAACAAAACTAAACATAGGAAGGCTTTTTCCTTACACTAGCTCTTACCAACCAGTTACTATAGACCATTCATTTCCATGCACCCTATATTCTGTCATTTTGCACTCACTAAAGGTGAACATTTCATTCACCGTTGGTCATTACGTGTCTAGGGCAAAACATTAAACAATTAAGATAAAATAAACTTTCTCCATGAATGAAGTCTTCTGTGTGAACATCCAGGTCCTTATAAAGAAAACCATATGTTTCATGATAACACAGTGTCCTTTAAACACAAGTTCCTGGGCCTCCCTGGTGGCGCAGTGGGTTAAGCAACGCACTACGAAGCAAGGCGCAGTCACTGCTGCCGGCCAGGGAGGGGACCCACATGGCAAAGGCAGACCTCTCCTGCTGTGCCCGCTGCTCCCCTCAGCAGTGTACTTCGTTGATCTGCCTGTTCTGCTCCCGCTCTCTGTGGTGAATCCTCTCACCCTCCACACACACCTCTGGCCTGTATCCCAGTGCTTGTATGCATAAATAAATAAATCTTTAAAAAAAAAAATAAACACAAGTTCCTAAAAGGGTCCAGTAAATTTCTTATCTGACCTTACTACTGCTGATAGTCAGTGACCACAAAGGGATCGCTCACTGACATTTACAATGATTAAAGTAAAAATATGGACCTCTTTTCTTCAAGTGACACAGAAATTTCAAAGGTCATTGGATTAATACAATACCAAATAGAGTTTACCAGTATCTCAGGTACTTCTATACTCAAAATGTCTGTATTCAACAATCTTTAGGAATACCCTATAAAAACCATCTGGTGACCTAAGTTTTTAATAAAGACCAATTTGATTTAAATTTTTGCTTAAGTGTCAAAAGCAAGAATTTTGTCACTAATCTTCTTTCATCAACCTCATAAACTGATATGTCCAACCTTAGCGGTCAGTTAGAAAAGAGTAAGAACCTACTTTAGTGCTCAGTAATACTGTACACAGGATCTGTTGCCTTGAGTTCAGTGTGTATCAGTAAAACAATTCATCTACCCCTTCTTTCAGACAAAAACAATTCATCAGTGGTCCAAACTCCACTTGTCCTGGATTCTTTATCTCCCAAACAGATGATATTCAAAGATATGACTGCTTACCCTTTTGAAAATATGTTTAAAAAATAATTTTGGTGAAATGGATGGAATAGTTTGTGAAAGCTAAAACTTTTCAACAACAACATCAAAATAGGTCATATTAAAACTCAAAGATAACAAAGCATGACTTAAATAAGAAATAGAAGTAAAAATCATACAAAGCTTTCTTTTGTCACTCCCTCCTTGAGTGCATTTTCAAAAAGAACTGGAGCCAGATCCACAAGCAAAAGAAAGAGTGCATGAATCAACATCCACTATGACAATGATGGAGAGAATGTATGCAGAGCAGCAGAAAACAATACATAACTTTTTATCCCTACTAACCAATCCTTTCAATAAAATTTTACCAAATTCTAAAAATAGTGAATTGTTAGGACAAAACTCCAGTTACTCATACTTAATACCAAGAAATATTTCTAGGGCCTCCCTGGTGGTGCAGCAGATTGAGCGCTGCACTGTGAAGCATCTGCAGCATAGCAGGACGAGTTCAATCCCCAACCAGGGAGGGAACCCACATGGCACAGCAGACCTCTCTTGACTCGCTGCTCCCCTCAGCAGTGTATTTTGGTCAATCTGCCTCTTCTATTCCCCATCTTTCTCTGGTGAATCCTCTCACCTCCCACAATTCTGGCCTGTACCCTATTCTTATATGCATAAATAAATAAACCTTTAAAAATATATGAAAATCACACATAATATTGAGGTTTCATGGCCCTATCCAATTCTCTCTTTAGTGACAGAAGAGGAGGATAAAATCCTGTAACTTTCATAACTTGTAATGGAAATGCTAATAGTTTTAATTCCTTTGAGTTTTACTTACTTCATCCGTGAAATGTAAAAAAGTGTGTCACGGTGCACCAGAAGATTAATGTGAGGATTAAATCAAATAAGTGTGTAAAGCTGCTGGGACAGTGATTTTTCATTCTACCCTAAATAAATTACACTACAACCTATTCATGCCTTTTGTCATGTATTCCCTCTGCCTGAAATGCTTGTCCTTCTTTAAATTTTTGGTTATTCGAAACACATCCATTCTTTAGAGTCAGTTTCATGTTATTTTTGATGATTACCTTATCTCTCTAACACAATAATGGCCTTCCTCATCTTTAGTATCTTATGATTACTGCCTGTAACATTCATCATGCTATTTAATAAGGCACTACTATGGAGTTTACTTACGATTTCATTAGCATACAGATCTCAACCAAAGGAGAAGCTCATGCAGCATCTACTCCTATGTCTACCTCAACTACTCCTATGTCTACCTCAACACCTATTGCTGCTTTACAGAAACTAAGCAACATTTAGTAAATAAATGCCATATGAATAGATCACCAAATAAAGGAAGAGAAATTACAAGCTGTTCTGACTGGGAAAACGTAAAAACCATTGAGTGAAAAAGGTAACTGAGTTGGCCCTAAAGAACACAGAAGAGTAAGTTTATGATACATGATTCAACTAAAATCCAGTTTTACATTTAAAAAATGTAAAATTAATATCCTGAGCATTAAATACCACTATAAACAGGTGACAAAAAAGGAAAGACATACTGCAATCAATTCATTACTCAAAAATGGTATCTTCTATAACATTAGCTACTTTACAGAGGATATAAAATGTAACATTCTCAGTTCAGAACTACATTTCTAAAGAGTCAGCCAACAGGGGGAGTACAAATTCATTAACACTGGTCACAAAATAGTCATGGCTAACAAATTTTTGAAATTCTGGAAAATTTTTAAGTTAAAGCTTCTGAATATTAACCAAAAAAATAAGAAAATCACTGACAAACATGTGTTTATAATTTTTAATATAATGTCATCTCTATATTATGTAACTGCTCCATAAAACTGTTTGGCTGAAATTTGTTTGTGATATTAGTACATTTCAAATAAAATATAAACATGTCTTTTTAAAGGCAAAAAAATTAATACTAATCAAAATTCAACCAACAACAAAGAAAAGCTACAACTTTCTAAAATGTTATCCAAACTGTCTCATAATCCCAGCAGTCACTCATCTGATATTTTGTGTCCCAAAGCCCTACCTGCTGATATCCAAAGCTGCTACTGTACAGACCCTCCCTAATAAGCTCATCTCATTTTCTGTCTGTGACCATGATTCATCACAGAAAATACATTAGATCTAGAATTATATATTTCTGATATATAATCTATGGAACAGCAAAATCTCTTATTGCAAACTACAGACAAGCATGGCGATAAATGGTTTGGCAGAGAGGGTTTATTTAACAGGGGGATCAACAAAAGGAATACACACCAAAGGTCAAATTCAAATTGCCAAATAGACTATTCAAATAAAATTTACCCTGAGCAAAGTGAGTCATGATTTTCTGTTTTCAATAAAAAGAAAACTGTTAGAGAGGATCTAAAACCCAAATTTTCTCTAATTTATCTGAAAGTATTTTTATATACAGGATTCTTACAACCACCCTCTTAGAAACAGGTAACCTGCCAATTTTATAGCTAAGGGAATTAAGGTGTGGAGTTTGTCTTATTTCAAAAGTAAACGGTGGGGACAAGATGTTAATCTGGGCTTTCTGGCTCCAAAGTCAGAGCTCTTTGCATCACAACATGATGTTTTACTGAAGCAAGGGTTAGAACATGTACATTGGAAATGTGGTTGACATAACCCCACTTCTAAGTTTTTATCAGTAATATACAGATGATCAATTATACACCAACAAATTGAACAACCTAGAAGAAAATTAATACCTATGAACATAGCATCCTACAACCAAGACTAAAATCATGAAGAAACAGAATTTGAACAAAACAGACTCAAATAGCACTCAAACACCTGCCAAATATTGTTTCACTGGTGAATTCTGCCAAATGGATAAAACACGAATTAATGCTAAGCCTTCTCAAACGCCTCAAAAATTTAGGAGGCAAGAAGATACTTCCAGACTCATTTTATAAGAATAGCAGTATCAAGACAAGGGAAATATAAGAAAATTATAAACAAAATTTTTGATAACAGATACAAAAATTCTCAACAAATTGAACTCAACAACATATAGGAAAAGCTCATACACCATGACAGAGTGCAATTTATTCCATGCACGCAAGAAAGTTCAATATCTGAAAATCAAAAATTAACAAAAGGAAGGATAAATCTCATGATTATCTTAATAGATGCAAACAGAGCATTTGACATCATTCATGATAAAAACTCTCAACAAAATGGATATAAAGGTAATGACCCAACAAAGTAAAGGTCATGCATAACATGCCCAAAACCAGAATCTTAAAGGAATGGTTAAAAGCTGAAAGTTTTTCCTCTAAGATCAGGAACAAAACAAGGGTATACATCTCTCCCCTTGATTCAATATTGCACTAGAAGTTTCAACCAGAGCAATTAGGCAAGTAAAAGAAGTAAAAAGCATTCAAAGAGGATTGGAAAATACAAAACCATCTCTTGGGCCTCCCTGATGTCAAAGGGATTATAGTCTCAGTGCTATCAAGCTATTGTCAGCAGCTATAGCATGAGTTTGCCATAGCATGAGTTCGATCCCTGCCCAAGGAAGCTGACCCACATGTCACAGACAGACCTCTCCTGTCTCATCTGCTGCTCCCCTCAGCAGTGTATTTGAGTATATACTTGTTCTGCTCCCCACTCTGTCTCTGGTGAATGCTTTCTCTCTCACACAGACACAGACACACATACACCCTGCACCTCTGGTCTACACCCTGGCTCTTGAATGCATAAATAAATCTTTTTAAAAAAATGAAACTATCTCTATTTTCTGATAATATGATACTATATACAGAATACCCTAAAGACTCCACCAAAAGAAAAATTAAGTAGAAATAAATTTCACTAAAGTTGCAGGATACAAAATCAAAATACAAAAATAAAGTGTTTCTATAAACTAACAAACAGAAAGAGAAATTATGAAAAGAATCCCACTTACAGATGCATGAAAAATAACAAAATACCCAGGAATCAATTTAACTAATGAGGTATACGACACTGAAGAAAGAAAGTGAAGACACAAACACATGGAAAGATATTCCACGCTCATGAGTGGGAAGAATAATGCTAAATATCTATATACCAAAGCTATCTACAGATTCAAAGCAATCCTGCAATCCCTGTCCAAATTCCAATGGCATTTTTCAGAGAAATAAAAAAAAAATTCCTGCCCCCGGCTCTGGAGGGGCCCCACATGGCGCAGGCAGACCCCTCCTGCCTAGCCCGCTGATCCCCTCAGCAGTGTATTTTGGTTGATCTGCCTGTGCTGTTCCCCACTATGTCTGGTGGATTCTCTCACCACCACCACCACCCCCCCACCCCCCGCACCTCTGGCCTGTACCCCAGTGCTTGTATGCATAAGTAAATCAATCTTAAAAAAAAAAAAAAAGAAATTACAATTCCTGATTTCAAGTTATATTACAAAACTTTAGTAATGAAAATAGCATGTTACTGGCATGAAAACAAAGGTAAGTCAATGGAACAGAATAGATACCTCATTTTTCATGATCAATCACTTTACAATTTATAATTTAAGGAGCCAAAAGCTAACAATGGGGAAAAGATTCTCTCCAATATATAGCAGTGGGAAAACTGGACAGACACATAATGAAATTAGGTCCCCTATCTTACGCCATACACAAAAATCAACTCAAAATGCACTACAGACATGAACATAAGATTTGAAATCATCAAACTCCTAGAAGAAAACACAGAAGGTAAACTCCTTGGTCTTGGCAATGATTTATTGGTTGACCCTAAAATAACAAAAGCAAAAACACACGGGCTATTAAGCTCAAAAGCTTCTGTAAAGCAATGAAAGGCATCAACAAAATTGAAAGTTATACTACAAGTTGAGAAAAAAAATACTTAAAATAATATAACTAATACGCGGTTAATCCCCGAAATATAAAAAGAACTCACACAACTCAATAGCAAACAAATAATCCAACTTAAAAATGAGCAGATGAACTAAACAGACATTTTACAAAGAAGATATATAAATGTCCCTGGAACATTAAAAGATACACAGTATCACTCATCACCAGGGAAATACAAATCAAAACCACAATTAGGTATCACCTCACATCTGTAAGAAAGGTCATCATCAAAAATACATTAGACTCAGCAAAATAAGTCAGAAGGCAAAAGAAAAATACCAGATGGTTCCTCCCCTAGAAGAAATATAAAGGAACCAAATAAGGAGCAAGGAAAGGAATAAGAACAACAACAACAATAATAATAATAACAATAAAGACACAACAAAAATGAAAAGACAAGGACAAATTGGGGACACTTGGTGGGGAGGGGGAAGAGCGAGGGTTGAGGGCAGATGGGAGCACAGGGGACTGAGGTGATGGTGCACTGGTGATATGGTGATAGGGAATACATGGGGATTACAATTGATGTCAAATATATATAAATAAAGGAAAAAATACATTAGATAAGAAGTATTGGAGAGAATTGGAGAAAAAGGAACCCTTGTACACTGTTGGCAAGAAATTACATTGGTATTGTGAATACAGAAAACAGGATTGCTTTTCATTTTACTAACAATATTGGACAGGGTGCTCACTCTCTCTTCTCAGACTTGAACCTCTGAAGCAAAAATTTCCCAAACTTCAAAACCAAATTCCTTTATTCTCTCATTAGGTTCAAATCATTATCAAAGTCACCCCACCCCCATGCCAAGCCCCCAACACCAAAAAAAAAAAAAAAAAAAAGAGTTAAATTAAATTATGAGCACAAATTTCAACTGTCACAGAATCCAAAGCTAACTCCTTCAGTACAGTCTTCCAGAAAGCAGGAAATTCAATGGTTGATAGCAGAGGGGGATTAACCAGAGACAGAAAGGAGAAGAGATAATTAATAAATATCCACATCATACTATAGCAAGATTCCCCAATGCCTCACCAAAGAATTATTTCTCTTGTGAAACTCAAACTTCTAATATTTGTTTTCTAAATATTACTTATTACTAATTTATTAACTACAGCTTTTTTAGACTAAAACACATTCAACTGCAAAGTTTCTTATCAGCATAAACAGCCATAATTAAGTGATAAAATTTTAGGTAAGCCCATTCACTCATTCATAGATACAAATAATAAACTAACTTTTAAAAATTTTTAACTTGACATTTTAGCCTATGTAATTCTCATTAATGTAAAGAAAGTTCTGGAATCAAACACTTGGGATAGTCTCAACTGATTGTGAAAAAGAAAGAGTTTTTTCTCTACGTGGTCTAGCTGTACTGGGCCAGCCCACTAAAAGAAGGGCAAAGTCTTATTTTTATGTTCGCGTTTTCTGTTCTGCATATACATGACTCTTGTAATCAGAAAATATAACAGATGTTATAAGATTAGGTTTTCCTCCCAGTAATTTATTTTGGCAGTCAGGAATTCTTATGCAATCTACATATTTATTCAAGTACCTAATAAAATAGTTTAAATTCTTAGAGGTTTTAGTATTTTCTTCCTACGTCTTATACCTATTAAATTGCTCATGAACAAAGGTTTAGAAACAAAACACATTTATTAAACATATTATATAAATAGATTTCATATACCAGCAGTCCCCTTTTAGAGCACAATTGGTAATTCAATTGTTTGGAACTGAGAACTCATTTGCCCTTTAAAACAAGTTGTAAATATGTTCAAGTTCCTAGATTAATGCCAAAAGATTATTTAACCATAGCTGTTACTCAATTCTAGTAGAAAGAACTACTGACTTAAAATCCAAGCTCAATACCATATGACCCAGCAATCCCGCTTCTAGGGATTTACCCAAAGGACACAAAAACATTAATATAAAAGAATACGCCCCCCATGTTTATCACAGCATTATTTATAATATAATGAATGAACTCAACCCAAATGAAAAATAGATGACTGGGTCAAGAAAATGTGGTATATATACACAATGGAATATTATTCAGCAATCAAAAAAGATAAACTAGAGCCATTTGCAGAAACATGGATGGCGCTTGAAAGGATCATGTTCAGTGAAATAAGAAGGAAAAAGAAAAATGCCAGATGGTTTCATTTATAGGAGGATTATAGGGGATCAAGGGGAAAAAATAACAAAACAAAACAAAAATAAACAGACAGCTACAAATCAGAGTCATCTGCAGGGAAGAGAGGAGGACTGGATCAAGGCCGGGATGGGAAGAGCACAAGGGACTATGATGATAGTGCACGGATGAATTGGTGTTGGAAATTCTATGGGGACTAAACCTAGAAAAGAAAGCAAACATTTTAAAGAAATAAATAAATAAATAAAGCAGGGAAAGGGAGGTGAACTTGTCAGAACACATGTGGTTTATATAAAAATTATGTGCTTTGCAAATACTGGTAGAGAAAAACGTGTGCCACTTTGTTTAAAAGTTCTGACCAGACCAAATGTGTCTCTTGGGAAAGAGATTCATTCTCAGATTCAGTATTGCTATGATGCCTGTATTATAGCAGGTTTTATTGTTGTTTAAAACTATATTGTTAGTTTTGTGGGGGTTTTTTGAGAATTTTTTTCATGTCATTAAAGTTTTCTAATTAAAAGTTTTGATGACTTACTTTGGGGAAAAAAAAAAAAAATCCAAGCTCAAGTCATAGAACAAAGAAACTCATTAAGTCCAAAACCTTTTTTAAGCTCAGGGATAGCACTTGGTAAATAGGCAGCTTATCTTAGGATCTTTTGACAGTCCTCTATTTTATACTGTTCGGCTCACCTACTAAGGATCCCCATGAAAGTCTCATATGGTATCATATGAGCCAATATTACTCTGACCGCTTCTCCCATCAATCCTCCCAGTGTAACTCAGCCCATTTAAGTACTAAATAGAGTCAGATGAATGAACCAACTCACACTGAATCCCCTACTTCTAACCTAGAGTATTTCCACTTACATAATAAAATTAAGGGAAATATACTGGACACATCAAATTATACATTTTGGTCTAGAAGGGCACCATCCACAATCAGCTTGTCACAATTCTTATCTTACTCTTCATTATAAGCCAAACTTTCTAGTTTTGGAAAAGCATCAAGACCCTCAAAAAGCATCAAGACCAAAAAAAAAATCTATAGGGAACAAAAGATTAGAAGCAGAGAAGACAACCTTAGAGAAACTCAAAAAGTTTAGGAAATACAACTATAAACATATGAAATTAAACAACTATGATTCTATTTAGTGTAATTCCAAATACTAAAGAAACACAAAAAATTACGTCTTAAAAGACATCATAAAATATGAGGCAGCAGAAAGACATTCTAGGAAAATTTAGAAGGCAAGGAGTTTGGAAAAGGAAAACAATGTGCATGAAGTGAAAACACCACATTTGGTAGTGGAAAGAGGAGAGAAGTATGTTTTTGATCTGACGGTATGAAGAGCCAAGCAGAATAAAGTCTTCCAGCAAAAAGGTATAGTTTGGATTTGAAAAGACAAAAAAAAAAAAAAAGCCACTATTAGATAATTTTTTGTTGTGGAGAATGTCCGATTCATTGTAGGATATTTAGCATATAATATCCCTGGCCTCTACCCACTTGATGCCAGCAGTGCCTCTCTCCATCAAGGGGTAACAACTAAAAAGATCTCCAAACACTGTCACTTGTCCTCTGGATTACAAATTCAACCTCCCCAGACTTAAGAACTACTTACCTAATCTAAGCCCCTTTATGAAATAAGGAAACTTGAGTCCTGAGAAGGCCACAGAACTTGCTACAAGTCACACAGCCTAGTTTGAGTTTTGCCAGAGCTGAAATAGCCAAATCAAGAAGTTACATTAGCCTTTGTGATCTTCCAAAATTATGCTTAGAATAGCTTCTAACAATTTTTAGGACCATTTTTGATACCTAAAATAGAATATTTTATCTGTAACATATACTATGTAAGTTATATCATCTTTCTATTGTTTCTATACTGCTTTAAAGAACAAATATTTAGTCAAAGATCAACAAAGCAAAAATATATTTAAGCTAGCAAAAGAACCCAACAGGCAACATCCAACTTACACTAAAACATTAGCTGGATAGATACTTGACCACCATATTAGTGTGTATAAGAATTCAACTTTTCCTAATAGTTAAAAATATGTCCTCATATATACTAGGTTTGTTTTTGGGTTTGTTTGTTTTTTTTTTTTTCTTCACAGTTTGAACTCTCTTGGGGACAACAATCTTTACTTTTTTTATATACTGCCTTGCACTCTTATTTGAATATCAAAGGCTATTTAAACTCTCTCTTAACTATTCCAGGGTCACCTGAAATCTATTTATAATTGTATTATAATATTTTAAGATATTTAGAAAATAATGTAAGATGAAACAATTAGTTTTATATGACTCAAGGACAGTAATATGGGGAAAAGTGGAAGATTAGAAGAGAATGGTTTGGAACCATATTATAAGGAGTGAATTTTATTTCAAAGAGCACTCCATGCTCTTTTGGTGGGTAAATGACATGAACAGGCCTGTTTTCCAACAATCACAAATAAACAGAATGAAGGAAAGACTGTTATCCAGCAGGAAGCTCCAGTGAGGTTAAGAGGCCAAGCAAGAGGTAGAAACTCTCTGAACTAGTGTGGCAGTGATGACAAGGAAGGAGAGAAAAATATAAGCTATAGCTAGAAGATCAATTCAGTGAATACTGAGTGAGAAGTGGAAGATATATAAACAAAGATGATAGTGGCCTCTGGCTGGTAGATATAATTAAGATAAGGAAAATAGGAAAAGAGCCTCCTTTTCAAGGAAAAGTATAATGAGTTTGATTTGGGTTTTAAGGCCTAACCTCAGGGCCACAGTAACCTACATTTTATTTAAGCATGTCATGTTTCTAACTAAATTTCCTCCTCAGTGAAATGGGGAAAACTAACAGCCATCTAATTTCCTTGTAAAGATTAAATAAGACAGATTAAAAACACTTTGGATGTTTGCATAAAGTAAAAACTATTTTAACTATTTTATTACTGGCAAAACTGACCTAAGTATAATCTTTACTAGGTACCTTCATTTCCCTATGACAACTTGTCCAATCATCCCTCTAAATAATTCACATTAAAGTTACCAATGGCTTCTTCCTGATATTTGTCATATTTTCCTGAATTTTTTTCCACCACTATGTTTCACCTCTGCCTAAAATACTCTTTACAGACTTTCAGGAAAACCACACTTACAGATTACTAATTCTAAAAGGCTTCCTTTCTATTAATATATTCTTCATCTCTCTCTGTTTCTTCTATGTGCTCTATCTTGTCTATTTCCTACTCCAATCATACTTCAAATCTGCACTATTACAATATCTTACAGGCTCCAACATTTTCCCTGAGGTTAAAAAAAAAGACACCCACTTCTCCTTTGACCTTCCTGGCTGAGAAGGTCTGACCAGATTAGATAAAGGAGAGACTCACTAAAGTTCCTGTGGTTTTTTCTTTGTATTAAACCTCAGGAGAGAAAGGGAGTGTGGAAAATTGGAACACCATATTCCCTACCTCCCAGAAAGAACCTCCAAAGTTAAATAACACAGGCTTTTTAAAGAAAACCAGAAGTTTCACAAGATTAAGAAAGGGTAAGGGATAGAGGAGGAGAAACCAAAATATAGAAAAAATAGATGACAGCAACACACAACCCATAACTTAGTTACATGTTCTACTGGGCATGTTTTATGACTTCTAGCTACTTTCATATGTACCAGAAAACTTGTTGTTTAGGCAAGGGATGGATATGAAACACTCCTGATAGCAGAAGAGATAACATCCAAGTGTTGTCTAAGAGGATAATCAATCTGATAAGCCCTCTAAGGAACTTAACTAAAGCTCTCAAAGTATAGTCCCCAGCGAAGGAAGGCTTCCATATAACTAAGGAACTTGTCAGAAATACAAAATAATAGGTCCCATAGGGGCCCAGAAACCTGTTTCATCAATCTTCCAAGTGACTGTAATGCATCCTAAGGTTCAAGAATCACTAAAGGATAAACACTCTCATTCTAATAAGATCCTTAGAACCCCAATGTATCAAGAATCACCAAACGCTGGTATAAGGTTTTTTGGCACGCCAAGGATTCCACTTTCAAATTATTGATTAAATTTCCCTGTATCCTTGATCTAGAACAGTGCCTGACACAGAATACCAGACAAGAAATGAGTGAATGAATGGCCTTAAAATAAACTTCCCCCTTAGTAAACTAGTCTTAATGGCATTGTTTCTTGTAAGCAAAGTAATCTTAATCAGGCAATGTGTTTAGGAGTCGGGGCAGAGTACATATAAGATGGCCATCATTTGGAGCTAACCCACAAGGCCTTTAACAGAGTTGACACATTGTTTTGAAAAGAAAGAACTAAGAAATACAACCTGTCCAAAAGAAAAAAATGAAGGAATTTTAAGAGGCAAACTTGAGGATTTAAACACAGGGTCAAGGAAATTCTGGGGGGAAAATAAAAAAAAAGAAGGAACTGTGATTTGACCTACAAGGCTTCATGGCCAAAGCAGAAAATTAGTGTGCTTCTTCAAGGACATTTCTTTTTCAAGGAAGTTAATAAATACTTTGATCTCTGCCTCAATGAGAAGTGACAAAAATCTATGTATCTAATGATTTACCTAATCTATAAATAATTTATATCTTAAGATTCCATTATACCACAGAAATAATTCACTCAACTGCACTGTTACAGACAGACAGGTAGAGAACCAACAAAATCACAGCAGTTTGACTAAATTCTGGGATCTCTTAGAATCAGATTCCAGCATCTCCCCTATCCTTTGTTCATATTCTGAATATTGACAGCAGAAATTTACTCCCTAAAAGAACAAAAAAACAAAATAAATGGAAACATGAGGGAGAAGGTTGCCTTTATTGTCAAGTCCCTTAAATCTAGTTCCCTATGTGTCAAATACAGTAAATACAGTATTAATATTACAGTCCTTCAGTAGTCTCATAAACCATATTTAAACTACTCACCATGGCCCCCAAGGGAGGGGCACTGGAATCTTACTCCATTTATTAGATTATTTCCAACTATAATCCCACTTATACGCTGTGATACATTAAGTAACTGTACTACTCATTAGATGTCACCCACACATAGGCTACATGAGGACAAGGACTTGTTCTTGAATCCCCATAGAACCAAGAACTGTGTCAGGCACAAAGTAAACAGAATATCTGTTGACTGACTCTCACTCCCACTCAGAGTCCCAGTTTTTTTCAATTTAAAAAAAAAAGGGGTCTCCCTGGTGGTGCAGCAGGTTAAGCAATGCACTATGAAGCAAATCACAGTCACTGCAGCACGAGTTCGATCCCTGCCGCCGGCCAGGGAGAGGACCCACATGGCACAGCAGACCTCTCTTGCCCTCAGCAGTGTGTTTCAGTCAGTCTGCCTGTTCTGCTCCCCACTCTATCAAGGGTGACTCCACTCACCTCCCTGTACTCTGGCCTGTACCCCAGCTCTTGTATGTATAAATAAATAAATCTTGCTTCTGGCTCTTTTGTACAGCTATTGCTGGTTAAGTGTGTCAATCACCTATGTTTTATTCTCATCTATCGTCTGTTTTAGATACAGATACTCAAAGGCCAGTAGTAAGTCATTACTTGAAATAGTACACCTACTGGGGCTGTGCCCAGGGTGAATGCAATGTTCTCTGCAATGATCCATTGCTCACCTTAGATACCACAGTGCCATTTACAGATGCCTGCAGCAGACAGCAGGACAGTAACAAGGGGAACAGAGAGAAAGAGACTATACATAGATCAACGTAAGGAAGGAAGAGAGCAGAAGCACCAATCAGCCCCTACTCATTTTTACTGAGAACCATCATAATCTCTCCTACACAACACTAAAATCAAGATATAAATCCATCAGCTCTTTTTCAAGACATTTTCCTGCTATTAACACCATCTTAAACATGGAGAAGTTATAAACAAAATCAAAATACTAGCACAAGCACAAACTATTAAATGAGGCAAGTCATTTGGAGGAATTATAAATCACTTAATATCCTCCTCTCCCAAAGGGGTGGGGGAAAAAAACACTAAAAAAGAAACAGCACAAAGCAATTCTGAAAGGGGAACTCTGGTTCTAGGATACAGTACAACCTGCACTCCCCACCACCTCAGCCCATCCTTCATCTGCACTCCAACTTTTTAATCATCTGCTGCTAGAGCTAAAGGGCAGTAAAAATGCAGAAAGAGCTAATTCATCTCAACTTGCAAGGCAGTTTAGTTACACAAATGAGACATTATTGGCTGATATGCCTTGACTTTTGTCAAACCATGGAGTTAGTATTTTAAAGATCTACTTCTACAGAAAAACATGAAGTTGAAGAACTTCACTTATCAAAACTAGATCTAAGTCATAAAAGTTTCATACAAAACAGAAGTTTAAAGGATGAAATCAACAATTCTCTTAGCCTTAGCTATAAATGTCTTCAACTTCAGACAATTCAAAACTACCAGCATTAAGGCAACAAAAAACCCCTGTTTTTTCCAAACAAATCTTCATTCATAAACTCAGTCACTTTCTGAGGTAGACAGCTCCCTCTCCAGTTAAAAAGTCCCATGGCTAGTTTGACTTATGACAACTCAAGCAGTTCTATTTCTGCATTTCTTAATTAAAAACTTACCAGAGAAATTATTTTTAACCAAAATCAGAAAGAGGTTAAAGAGTAATTTATGACGAAGATTAGAAACAGGGAATATTCCACACAGGCAGACTACCCAAGTTATCCCATCCAGAGCTGCAGATCCAGGAATCTAATGATTCTTCATTTATTCAAAAATAAAAATAATAAAATTCCCTGGTGTTGACAGCCAAGTGATTTTTAACTTCATTGCTGGCTGACAGGTACCTACAGGCTTTACCTGGCCTCAATCTGTCCAGTTTGGAACTGCCAATTAGTAGCTCCTCAAAAGCAAATTCCAATGTATGCCACTGGAAAAAAAAGTGCTTTTCAAAGTCAAACTCCATCCATGGATTAGTCAAGTTCAGCACATTAGAAACAATATAAAACATGGGTGCTCAATCCAGGTTGCAACTGTCAAAGTCAAGTGACATTCCAGAGCAAAGAAAGGCTCAATTTCTCAGAACAGTTGTAATACAACAAACTATCCCCTTCGTAGGTACAAAGAATATAGCAATCTAACAGGTGTGTTCTTTGGTAATCTTGGCCTTTCTCAACTAAAGTTCAACATGGAAGAATTAGGTACTAATGCCCTAAGGCACAGGTTGGCAAATCTTTTCTGTAGTTTATACTTTCAAACCATGGTCTCTGTCACAACTAGTTCATTCTGCCACTGAAGTTCAAAAGCAGCAGTCAACAGTTAAGTAAATGAATGAGCATGACTGTGTTCCAATGAAAACTATTTATGAACATTGAAATTTTAGTTTTTCATATAATTTTCACATACTCTTTTTCCAAAGCTTTGAAAACAGACCCATTCATAGTTTGAAAAATAAAAAGTCTTCATTCTTTGGCTAGATTTGGCTCTGGGCATTAGTTTGCTGTCCCACTCCTTAAGGCATTCCTTGTATGTAATAGATAATATAATTTCTTTCCTACACATCTAGAATGGTATTTATTATGTACCATACTACAGAGAATTGATGAAAACAGTCACTGAAATCATTTCCTGTATGTCGACAGAATGAATGTTCTGTCTAGGATGAAGCTAACTGATGAGATTTTTTTAGTACTTGTTAACTTGGACAGATAATTTTACACAAGTTAAAAGTTTGTTGTTTTAAACAAATGTTGGCGAGGATGTGGAGAAAAAGGAACTCTTACACTGCTGGTGGGAATGCAAGCTGGTCCAACCATTATGGAAAGCAGTATGGCGATTCCTCAATCTACTAAGAATGGAACTTCCATATGATTCAGCAATCCCACTCCTAGGAATAGACCCAAAAGACACAAATACACTGATTCAAAAGAATACCTGCACCCCTATGTTTATAGCAGCACTCTTTACAATAG
>JAGFMF010011803.1:12571100-12609619 GCA_019455555.1 Galemys pyrenaicus
GGGAGCACGGGGGACTGAGGTGATGGTGCACTGGTGATATGGTGATGGGGAATACATGGGGATTACAATTGATGTCAAATATATATAAATTAAAAAAAGAGAAAAAAAGTTTATTGTTTTATTTCTTAAGTATTAAGACATAAAAACATATAGATTATTGCCAATAGATAGTATAAACAAACAGTTGCAAATTAAATCTCTGGTTAATGTAATGCCCAGAAACATTTTATTTAAAGCCAAGAATTTTATTATTATCTTTCAATCTATTTGGTAAATTCAGACATTCTGTTTCTTCTTATAGTGGACTATCTGAATAAAAAACACATGGATAAATTACAGGATTTTCTCAGACATTCACATAGTAGATTTGAGATCTACCCTTTCTAGTTAAATAAGCTGGAGGAAGTTCCAGATCTTCTTCACTTATCTTTTAAGCAGAGGAAATACCTGCAACCCTCCAAAAGTAGTTGAACTTGTACAATTATGCTTAGATGAAAGGCATTATACTGTACAGTGCTACAGAAATAGCAGTTGCCATTAATAGGTACATGATGACTTCCTCCATATTACCATCTCACTTTTTTGTAACATTCACTAGTTTTTGCTACACTGTAGGTTTTGTGGAATATTGTGCACCTGGGAATGTAGTCCATTCAACACATTTCAATTTAAGCCAAATACCATACAATGCACTGGGGAGGAGGTGGGTATCTAATAAAAGATGACTGATATGGTCTCAGCACTCAACCAACTTACAATGAACTCAAACACGTACACAAGGTAATAAGTAGGTGCCGTGAGAGGATATGTTTATAGGGACCTATGTACATGGAAAGAACAAGTCTAGCCTAACTAGTTGCTAAAGGAATAGGGTACTGACATACTCAGCTCTCTTGAAGACACATGCAATAATACATCAGCCAGCTTCAAAAACCATCTTCTTAAATCCTGCAAGTTATCAGTTCTCAAAAAAAAAGCAATGTAACAGTTTGTTCTTGAAAGAATAAGCTACCCATTCTTCCCTGGGAGAAGGAAGGACTAGTACATTTTATAATCTTCTAGAGATTTTTCCTTATCAATAAAAACCTTTTAGGTAACAAAATTTTGTTCATGATTATCCCTCTGTCAACAACAACAAAACAGTTTACTTTGTAGTTATGCCAGAGCATATGTTTTAACCCAGAAGAAAATTTCTAAACAAACAAAAAAAGAATGAGTGATAAGTGTGTTCTGTAATTGTTACCACTTCCTCCCAAGATGGTCACTATACCAGTGGTAGATTAAAGACGGCCCAAACTCTTTGTCACTTCTCTCACTGGAAAATGGAGTTCAATTCCTCTTCCCTTGAATCCAAGTAGATTCTGTAACTGCTTTGACTAGTAAAATACAGCAGAAGTGATGCTATGCCATTTCCAACTAAAGCCGTCAACTGTGAAAAATGATAATAAGTAGCTTTTTAAGACCCTACATTTTGGACTGCTTTGTTAAGCAACAAATTAGAACATCCATCAGATCACAGTTCCATCTTTCAGGTCTTTTACCACACCTGGACAGCCAAAATGCTGTTTCACTTACAAAAGGAAATAAAAACTCCAGAGTTAGAACTTACTAGTAGAGGTTTTTAACAGAATATGCTATTAACTATCAGAACATTAAGAAGACCCAGTTTCTTAACTTCTACTAAGAAATGCAAACTGCCCAAAAAATGTCAGTCAATTTCCATAAAGAAAGCTTCAAAAAGTCAAACTCCTTAAAAATAGCCAACTGATGTTTTTGTACCTCCTGATCATCTCTGGAGTCATATCAGGGAAGTAAGATGTTACTTCCCTGATATGTAAGAAAGTATCATGGGACTTTCACTTTATGCAATTCAAATTGCGTTAAATAGTTGTATAATACTTTTTTAACTTCAAAAAAATTATTTCCTGGGGAGGGGAGAGGGAGCAAACCACAGAATACCTAAAAAGTTTTAAATACCTTTTTTGGTACATTAAGAATGATAACAAATACCATTCTTAACTATGTTTTCATGGAATAAAGAGTGGTGTCAGCCCCAAAAGGATATCTTATTTTTAAGAACTACCCAGTTTCTAAGCACTAACTTCTATTTCTTTCTCATTCCTTCCTCCTGTATAATGCAGCACACCAATTAGCACAGTACCCAGTAATGGAAGTAGGACTGTGAAACGGTTTTAATCTTCTTTCAAGTTCAAAAGAGTACTAGTAAGAAAAAACAATGTTTCAGAACACAAACTCAGATCTCCATGGTGTTCTCCTCTAGAGGCCTTTGCCATACTCCCAACCCCAAGAAAACTGGAAGATGGCTGGAAGCAAATCAAATCAGAAAGATGCAGGTCAGGAGAAGAAAAAAAAAAAAAAACAGAAAATGATTCCTCATTTGACTAGTTAGTTTTCATAAACAATTCACATCTCTAGCCAGTTCTCTTTAGACCAATTCCTAGCTCCTAAGAAACTATCAAGAGAAAGATAAGGAAAAGTGAAATTCAGAGGACATTTCATTCTGGTTCTGGTTACTGACCTCAAGAAAAGAATCAAGTGGAAAGGAAATCACCACCAAAAAGCTACAAGTCTTGAAGTCATCACAGGATTTTGTTTAGATTCTCCACTGTTTCAAGTGTTGGTAACCCACTGCTATCTGTAAGCACTTCCAAGCCCCTTCCAACCTCAATTTATCAAATTTCCTAAAAGGATACAAACTATGAGTTAGTAAATTACAATTGCCAGCACTTCTTTCACTACATCATTTATTGGAGTCCTATGACCTCAAATTCAAGTTTTGCCCTTTACTAAACCTAAATACTCCAATGTCGCTTTCATCTCTCCTAGGATAATAGATACAAATCAAGATACAAAATGAACTGATAAATCAGTTTTATAAAAACACAACAGAGACATCTAAGTATAGTTTAGCAAATTTAGACGTAAAACTGATTAGTGAAAACCAACCAAAGGATCACCCAGGTTAAAAACATGAATAACAGCAACCTGAAGAGGAGAAGAAAGGGAAAGAATAATGTGGAGTTATTTTTAAAATGGTACATATAGTACTATGCAAACTCAAATTATCTTAGATAGCCATTAACATTTAGAGTATGTTCAAGTCAATTTTTTTTTCTTTTTCTTTTTTTTGAGAAACTACAAGGATTCACTAACGGTAGGTAAATCATCAGACGTTTGGAAATAATAAAGGAAAATGGATGTCAGAGCCAGAAAAAAAAATGAAGGAGCACCCCATTTACCAATGACTATTGGCTATACTAAAGGTTTTGTGAGGAAAATGCTGAGTAACTGCAAAAACAGGCTCAACCATCAAGTTGTTAAGCAAACACAGGTCTTTTAAAAGGAATACAAGAGACCCAAAGTTTCCAAAACAAAACTCTTATTA
The DNA here is from genome assembly GCA_019455555.1 of Galemys pyrenaicus. Taxonomy (NCBI): domain Eukaryota; kingdom Metazoa; phylum Chordata; class Mammalia; order Eulipotyphla; family Talpidae; genus Galemys; species Galemys pyrenaicus. The sequence continues at coordinate 12,574,507 of JAGFMF010011803.1, forward strand.
GTTCTCAGTACTGCATTTGTTTTTTGTGTTTTTTTTTAAAGATTTTATTTATTTATGCATACAAGCACTGGGGTACAGGCCAGAGGTGTGGGGGGGTGAGAGGATTCACCACAGAGAGCAGGGAGCAGAACAGGCAGATCAACAGAAGTACACTGCTGAGGGGAGCAGCGGGCACAGCTGGAAAGGTCTGCTGCGCCATGTGGGTCCCCTCTCTGGCCGGCAGCAGGGATCGAACTCGTGCTGCAGCGGCTGTGGTTTGCTTCATAATACGTTGCTTAACCCACTGCGCCACCAGAGAGGCCCTCAGTACTGCATTTGACTTTAAGGGAAAAGCAGGATTTTACCAAATTGGATCATGAGTGAAGGCAGACACATTTTTGTTTAAAAAAGAGTATCTTCTTACTGGTCAGGTTACAGTGGGCTAACGACATTAAGATTTTTAAACAATCATCCCCTACTGGAAATCAATATGAAATGGATGAGATAGTTTAAAACTGGGTAACTCAAGGGGCCAGGTTATCTACCAACCTGTTTATCTAAATTAAGGCAACTAGAAAAAGCAAGGATGGAATATAAAGTTACCTAAGAAAATTACAATCTATTCTAATCCATTTCCTGCTGCCAGATAAGAATGTCTGCTCATAACTTATTTTTGTTTTATTATTGTTATTAAAAAGAAAATTAGTGTCTATAAACAACAGAAAAACAAATTTGTGATATAATCACACAATAGTATTTTAAAACGTGCAATAATAAAAAGAACTTCTGCTAAACAAAGCCCTGGTTAATATCAAAAACATTACACTGAATTTAAAAAGTTGTAACCAAAAGGATTTATACACCATGATTCCATTTACATGACTTTCAAATCAGGGAAAACTAATCTATATTGGACAAAAAATATAGAGAACATTGGTCACCTGAGGAGTAGAGAAGGGGCTAGATTGAGAAGAGATACAGAAGCACTTTCTAGAGTGAAAAAAGTATAGAGTATTTAGACATACCTCGATAAGAGTTCTGGGTTACAAAGATAAGACATTTGTCAAAATTTATGAAACAGTAGCCTTAAGATCTGTCTTACTGTACATAAGGTATATTTCAAAATAAATGCTAAACTTTAATATGCATGCTGAAATGTTTGAGTAAAATATACCATTTGTAATTACTTGGAAAATATAAAACGAGAGAAACAGATGGACAGAAGTGTGAAAAGCAAACAAAGCAAAACATTACAGGACCCAAGTGTTACCATTTCAATTTTTGTTTCTCATGACAAATGAAAATTTTATTATGAAGCTTTTCAAGACAAAATTTTAGGGGGGAAGAAAAATTATATATTAGAGAAACAGTCTTTTCTCCATTAAACACTTATTCAAAGAATTAAGGTTAATAGGGACTATCATTACCCTCCCTCCACTACCACTGCACGTCAATGCTGATTATTTTATGACTCAAACCTCAAACTGACTATCATTTCTCAAGTACCCTGAAATCACAAAAGGGATGCTCTGGACTGAAGCAAATATAAAAGGCATTACAGTCACTATATCCTAAAAGAGTATATCCTAATAATTTGCTCTGTACTTTATTAATAACTAATCTTTTTATCTGGTTGGTTTTTTTTTTAAACACTTTGTCTCCTAAGGTTTAGGATCACCTACCCAAACATCACAGGAAAACTTCGATAAAATAGTTTGTGGTTTTAGAACAAAGAATCAGAACTTGCACAGTGATATCTTAAAAAAAATAACGCAATCCTGTGAAGCTACCTAGCCATGCCTGAAAGGCAACTGGTTTGCTCATCTGTAAACTTCAGATATAAAACCTGGCTTGCACACAATAGGATAATGAGGTAACATAGATGGAAGCATTTTTAAAATAAATTTCTGTGCAAATATAATAAATTATTGAGTTGTAATTATTTATTACCAAATAAAGTTGGTAACAAACACCTGAAACTGTGCGATACTAGATAAATCAGAGAAGAATTATTTAAACAAATGACTACCATAAAGAAAGAAGGTCACTTAAGAAAACCTTCTAGTACAAACACCTGACAGACAGTGATTATGAGTGCTGACTCATAAATATCTGAGTAAAGAACTACCCCACCCAATTTACCCAACAGGTCTTTTTGTCTTACCCATATTCAAACATACAAAATAGCTGGGGAGACAGATGCGGCTGAATACAATGGCTCAGTGGCATCTTGTAAAAGTGTTACTACATACCTCTTGCAAATTCAAGATATATACTACTACTAAACAATTACAGAGACCCTGATTCAAGCAGTTATCTGTCAAGTGAATTACCTCATCCTCAGACAGTCACCAGGAAAATCAGCAGAAGCAACTACAACTCATTCTAATTTGGAAAATGTTTTCTCTCAATCTCTACAACATTCAACAGATTCCACACAAGTTTAACATCATTCATTCAGACAAGCAATAGCAACAGACTTGAAAACAGGGTCATCTAAGAAAGTTGGTAAAATTACAACTTATATCCCTTTTTATAAGGAATGAGTAGGTTTGGAATAATAAAGCTTTACTTTAAAATTCTAAGTTGAGCCTACAATTTCAGGCTCAAAGTTTACAATCACCATACAATCAGTGGACAGACAAAAGAAAAAACAGTTGACCAAAGATAATCCCAAGGCCTTCATCATTCAGTACTGACCCACATGATTAATTATAATGTGCTAAGCATCATCATAAATTACAAAGGATACCAAAATATACCCTTTACACAACCCTACAATAACAAGAATCTGACAAAAACCATGAAATGCATGTAATTCCTTTGGCCAATTTTTCAAAGGGTCAACAAAGGCTCTTATTTGTCCCACAAATAGAAAAAATAATTGCACAAAAAAATATCAAAACTGTTTAAAAATGTGCAGACAAATGTGTGCTTCAGCACAGCAATAGTTCATCTAAAACAAAAATCTAACAAACTGGATACAAGTTTCTTTCCTATCAGAATCTAAATACAAAATACTGTCTAAATGATTTCTTGAATCAACAGGATTCCCCAGAAACACACATTTTAAAACCAAACCCTGCGAGGGAGGATGCAACAGGACCTCACTCTCAAATGATTCAATGGAAGAAAGAATGGCATTCTGCATGTGTTCCTGCCTGCATATTATGAAAAAAATACTTAACTTTCTAATCACTAGTATTTCCAAGCAGTTTAGAGCGGAAGTGGGAGGAATACAACCTCTGAAGAATGAGAAAACTGACATGCTATGTAAAACCTGTTGCGGGGGGGGGGGGGGGGGGGGGGGAANGGAACTGACTAAGCCTCAGCTTTCTTGCCTGTAAAATTGTTACCAACCACACAATTCCTGTTAGGATTAGAAAAATAACAAGCAGAAAACAAATAATGATCCTACAAATGGTAACAGCTAATGCTACTTCCAGTACCTATGTATATATGAGGCAGTACTTTAAAAAAAAAATTGAAGATATTACAAGAAATCAGAAAATGCTGAGATAAAAACAGTCTACCAAAATCTAAAAAGGCATTGTTAAAAAAGATTACAAATCAAGTCTTCTACCTTGGATGGGGAGCATACTAAATCTAAAGCAAGCACAAGGAAGGAAATATTAAATATCTGAGCTAGAAAATAGAAAAACAACAAAGAAAAATAAAATCAAAGCTGGTTCTTTTGAAAAGATAAAATAAAACTGACAAACCTTCAGCTGGACTGCTCAAGAAAAATCATTATGACTAAAATGACTAAACTCAACAATAAAAGTGAAGATATCACTACCAATGTTACAGATTTTAAAAAATCATATAGGAATCTATGAACAATGCATGCCAACAATTAGATGACTAATGAAATGGACAAATTTCACAAACTACTGAAACTGGAAAGAAAAATTAGAAAAGGAGATCAAACTGGTAATTTGACTACTTTCCAAAAAGAAAAAGTTCAAGCACAGGTGGTTTCAATGATGAATTCTATCAAACATTTAAAGAAGAGTTAATACCAAATTCTTTAAATGCTTTTCCCCCAAAATGGAAAAGAACACTTTCCAACTTAACCAATGAAGTCAGTATTACCCTGATACTAAAACAATGACAAAGACCTAACAAAAAAAGAAAACTGGAAACCAAAATCTCCTACAAATATACACAAACATCCTCAGTAAAATAATACATACCAAAAATCCAGCAAAAATAAAAGACATATAGTAACAGAAAAAGTGGGACTTATCCCAAAATGCAAGATTGCTTTAGCATCTGATAGGCTATATATACTGCATATTGAAGGACAAAACTGCATAACAATCTCAAAAGACAGAAAAGAAAGCTTCTGACCAAATTCAACATCACTTTATGAAAATAACTAAAGCTAAAAAGTCACTTCTTCAATCTGATAAAAGAATTTACAAAAAAAAAGTTAGTACTAACGCAGCAAAGTTCATTAATTAATGCTGAAAAGATTGAAAGCTTTTCTTTCCTTCACTGTTTCCATTTAACCTTGCATTAGTGTCTAACCAAGGCAATAAAGCAAGAAAAAGAAACAAAAGGCATCCAGAATGGAAAGAAAACTATTTGCAGATGACAAAGTTCAAAATCAAGACACAAAAATCAATTTTATTTCTATACACTATCAATGAATAAGCTGCAAATGAAAATAAGAAAACAATTCCACTTATAATAGTACCAAAACAAAGTAGACAAACTTAATAGAAGTACAATTTTCTTTTAAAGATTTATTTATGCACACAAGCACTGGGGGACAGGCCAGAGGGGTGGGGGGAATGAGAGGATGAAAGTGGGGAGCAGAACAGGCAGATCGACTGAACCACACTGCCAAGGGGAGCAGCGGGCGGACAAGGCAGGAGAGGTCTGCTGCGCCATGTGGGTCCCCTCTCTGGCGGCGGCAGGGATCAAACTTGTGCTGCAGTAGCTGCGGTCTGCCTCATAGTGCATTGCTTAACCCACTGCAGCACCAGGGAGGCCCCAGAAGTGCAATCTTTATACACTGAAAATCATAAAATATCACTGAGAGTAACTGAAGACATGAAAATCTATCCCCATGTCCAAGTACAGAAATACTATGTTAACATGGCAACATCCCCCCAAATTAACCTACAGATGCAATACAATCATTATCAAATTCCTAGACCGTTTCTTTGCAGAAACTGACAAGATGACTCTAAAATTAAAGTTAGAGGACATACACTTCAAATCTTACTACAATGTAAGTACTCAAGAGAATGGCATAAAAGTAAACATTATAAATCAATGGAAAAAAACCTGAAAGTCCAAAAACAAGCTGCTACATTTGTGGCTGACTTTCAAAAAGAGTATCACAACAATTCAATGGGAAAAGAATAGTTTTCCAACAAATGGAATGGGGACAACTAGATAGCCACTTGCAAAAGAATGAAACTGGAACCCTAGTCTCACATCATATACAAAAATTAAAAGGGAACAATTTTAAGTTAAGAGTTAATTTTAAGAACATTAGGAAGAAAATGATCTGTTAATCTTCATGATCTTGAACTAGAAAACAGTTTCTTAGATATGACACCAAAAGTACAACCAACCAAAAAAAAAAGTATACTGTACTGTATCAAAATTTCAAAGTTTTGCACTTCAAAGGAGAGTATTAAAAAAAAAACCTACATATAAGGTTTTTAAAAAAACCTACAGAACGGGAGCAAATATTTGTAAATCATGTATCTGATGATAAGCAACTAACATCCAAAATACATACATATAAAGAACACTGACAACTCAAAAATAAGAAGACATACAACCCAATTAAAAGACTGACAAAGGATAAGAACATTTCTCCAAAGACAGAAATGAACAACAAGCACAGGAAGATGCTCAAGATGATCAGTCATTGATACATGCAAATCAAAACCACAATGAAATATGTCACACCCATAGGATTGCTAAAATCAAGAAGATAAATATCAAGTGTTGGCAGGTGTGTGGAGAAACTGGCCTCCCAATACATTGGTATAAATTGGTACATCACTCTGGAAAACAGTCAGCATTACTCAAATTGTTATCATAGTTTTATCATATGAGACAGCAATTTCCCTTCTAAGCATATGTCCAAGAGAAGCGAAAACAGCTGTTCAAATAAAATCTTATTCACAATTGTTCATAGTATTTATAATAACCAGAAAAGAAACCATCTAAATGTCCATCAATTGATGAATGGGTAAACAAAATATGGTATATCCATACACTAGAACATTATTCAGTCAGTAAAAGAAATGAAGTATTAATTCATGCTACAAATAGATACCTTAAAAACATGCTAAGTGAAAGAAGTCTAGCACGAAAATTTCATTACCTCCCTTATAATCCATTCCTTTCTACCCCTTTCCAACCTATAGAAGAGAAAGACAGGAATGTATCTAGTGTCTTTCCAGTGACACAGATGCATTTCAAAACACACCACTGGATAGACTTCAAAAGCGACATCTCAATATTTACAAAGGTAAAAGAAAAAACTAAATAAAAGGAAAAAAAACCTGAGGATTAAATCTATAGAGTAAAATTTCAAGACAAATAAGATAATTGCAATCTTGTACATGAGAACCTAGAGACTGTAAGAACAAGTTATCTCTTAAAACCCAAGATGTCAGGAGTTCAAATTTTGTTTCATTTTTCACATAACCTAAACATTTTAATTTATTACTAAAAAAAAATCAAAATTATCAATTTTTTATAAGATTTATTTATTTATTCATATAAGAGCTGGGTACAGGCCAGAGTCACAGGAGGTGAGAGGATTCACCAGACAGAGTGGGGAGTAGAACAGGCAGACTGACTGAAACACACTGCAGAGGGCACCAGTGAGCGAGGCAGGAGAGGTCTGCTGTGCCATGTGGGTCCCCTCCCTGGCTGGAGGCAGAGATCAAACTCATGCTGCAGTGACTGCAGTTTGCTTCACAGTGCGTTGCTTAACCCACTGCACCACCAGGGAGGCCCCCCAAAATTATAAATTGATGCAAAGAAAGGTTTCTTGATTCATGATTACTGGATTCTTGGATAATTAAAAATATTTCCACAAAAGATACCTTCATACTATGCTAGGCCAGAAAAGATTTTTAAAAGTATTAATTCTAACACTTATAAGCAGTAAATAAGTTCTAATTAACATCTTACTTGAATGTTCTCTGCAACATGACCCACCTGCCATTTCCTCATTGAAATATCTAACCCTTTCTAGTTTCAGTGAACCTACAATCATCTAATTCCACCCCCCTTATTCTACTTCTGTTTCTCAGGCTTTCATTCTCACTCTATACAACTGTGTAATAAGAAGAAAATGACACACAGAGGTAGTATGCAAGAGATGGAAGAAAAAAGGCAAGAATGAATTTCCCAGATGCAACATCAAACACTAAATTAAGGGTGGGAAAGCAGTAGTAACGTGCTTTTTAGAAAAAGCACCTAAAAATGATTCTGAAAACCCTTGTCTTACTCCAGAGAGAACCTGTTCCACTAACTTCAGCTATGGCCTATGCAGCTGCATCACCACAGCTCATCCTCTCTCCTAAACTTTCAACACGTAAGGGTATTTCCACATTAGATGGTCCACAAACCCTAAAATTCAATGTATCTGACACCATTTTTGTAGTATAGTAATAATAATACTCAATAATACTCACCAAGTAGTGGCTAAATAACTTGGTTAAACAAAATCTAGTATACACATATTGGAATCTTGTGTTGCATTTAAAAGCAGCAGCTAGAAAAGAACACACTGATTTGGAAAGAACTATAAAACACACTGCTTTTTGTTTTTGTTTTAAAAAGGGCAAGGGCAAGGTACAGAATAGTATGTAGGCTGCAATCTGTGTTTGAAAAAAAAAGATAAATTCAGTATATGGATAGGAAATTTCCAGAAGGATACTGAAAAAACTGAACTATGATTCTTTCTAGAAAGTGAGACCAAGGTATGGTATAGGGGCAAACATCTCTTTCACTATATACTAATTTGTGTTGTTTAAGCTTTTTAACATAGGAACACATTTCTAATAAAAAAGGAAGTAAAAGATACTGACATGCTATCTAAAAAAGGGCTCATATTCAGAATAAACAAAGAACCCCTAAAAATGAGTGAGAAAAAAATACAAACAACCTAACAGGATAAATGAGCAAGAAGTAGCAGGCACTTCACAAGAAAGTTTAGTCAGGAGGCAAGCATAGAAAGGTGCTTATTTCAGTCACCAGGGAACACAAATGAAAAACATAATGCAGTAATTCTGCATACCACTACAATGAAAGACAGTCAGTATCAAATACTAGCAAAGATGTGAAATAAGCAAAATTCTTACAAGCTGTTAATGAGAGTATAAACTGATACAACCACTTTAGAAAACCAGCAGCTAACTACTAAGTCTAAACATATATGTATTCCTTATAACCCAACAATTCCACCACACAGCAGCATTATTCATAATACTCCATTATTCATAATACTCCATTATTCATAATACTCCAATACTCCATAATACTCCAAAAATAGAATGGAGAGTTTATGCCATTGTACAATGTAATACCACAAAGCAATGAAAAATCATTACCTCTCTATGCAAGTACTAATGAATCTGAAAGTCACAATGCTGAGGGAAAAGAAGTGAAACACAGAAGAATAAATATTATATAACCTCTTAAAAAAAATTGAAACAGGCTAAACTTATCTATAGTGATGATAAAGGTCAGAATAGATTGAAGGGCAATGGAAATATACTAAGTATCTATCAGTCTGGGTAGGTGGTAGTTCTACAAATGCAGCACATGAAAAAAGTCATCAGAGGCCTCCCGGGTGGCGCAGTGGGTTAAGCAAGGGCACTATGAGGCAAACCTCAGCCACTAAGGCATGAGTTTGATCCCTGCTGCCCGCCAGGGAGGGGACCCACATGGTGCAGCAGACCTCTCCTGCTGTGCCCGCTGCTCCCCTCAGCAGTGTGGTTCAGTAGATCTGCCTGTTCTGCTCCCTGCCCTGTCTGTGGTGAATCCTCTCACCACCACCCCACACCTCTGGCCTGTACCCCAGCTCTTGTATGCATAAATAAATAAATCTTTTTAAAAAAAGAAAAGAAAAAAGTCATCAAATTGTACACAAAAATTTATCAAACTTAATAGAATGAGAAGACAAAAAAGACTGGGAGAAAATATTTGCAAAAGACACAGCTGATGATTAGGTTATAAAAAGAACTCTTAAAACAGTTAAAAAGAAAAACATGGCCTCCCTGGTGGCGCAATGGGTCAAGCAACGCACTATGAAGCAAACTTCAGCCACTGCAGCACAAATTCGATCCCTGCCGCTGGCCAGGGAGGTAACCCACGGCATGGCAGATCTTTCCTGTCTCACCCACTGCTCCCCTCACCAGTGTATTTCAGCTAATCTGCCTGTTCTGTCCCCACTCTGTCTCTGATGGATCCTCTCACTGCCCACACCTCTGGCCTGTACCTCAGTGTTTGAATGCATAAAATCCTTTAAAAAAAAAAAAGAAAACAAAAAAACCTAAGCAAAAGTCACAGGGAAGAAATAAAGCAAAAGAAGAGACACCTTACCAAAAAAGATATACGAATGCTAAATAAAGATCTAGAAAGATTCTCAACATGATACATCATTAGAGAATTGCATATTCAAACGAGATAGCACTATATATACCTATTAGAAAGGCCAAAATCCAAAACACTGACAACACCAAATGCTGGTAAGGACGTGGAGCAACAAGAATTCAGTGTTTTGGTGGTGGGAATACAAAAATGGTACAGCTACTTTGGAAAAGTCTAACGGTTTATTACAAAGTTAATTACAACTCATCATACAATCCAGTAATCACACTCCTCGGTATGTGCCAAGCTAAAAACTTAGGTCCACACAAATATCTGGTAGATGACTGTTTACGAGTTTTATTCCTAATTGTCAAAACTTGGAAGCAACCAAGGTATCCTTCAGTAGATGAATGCATAAACTGTGGAACATGCAAACAATGAAACGGCATTCAACACTAAAGAGAAATGAGCTATCAAACCATGAAAAGACATGGAGAAACCATGGATATGTATCACTAAGTGAAAGAAGTCATATGACATAAAACTATATGACATTTTGGGAAAGGCAAAACAATGGAGACAGTGAAAAAAAATCAGTGATTGCTGGGGGGGTGGGCATAAGGATATGAACAGGCAAAGAACAGAGGATTTGAGGACAGTGAAATTATTCTGTATGCTGCTATAATGGAGGGTACATACCCTCATATATTCGTCAAATCAATTAAACATATTACAATCAGGAGGGAACCCTATTGTAAACTATGGACTTGGTGTGATAATGCAGGTTTACTGACAATAGCACATGCACCACTCCAGTGGGTAATGATGAAAGTGAGGAATGCTGTGCATCTCTGGGGACCAAGACTGTATGGCAACTCTGTTCCTCCCGCTCAATTTTGTTGTGAATGTAAAAACACTCTTTTTAAAAAAAAGGTACTTTTTAATTAGTCAAAATATATACTTGAAATATATGCAATAAACTACGCTATGCCCCAATTTTTAAAAAATACAAAACGTTCTAAAAAGAAAAAGGACTTAAGATAATCTATGATGTTTAAAGTCAGAACAGAGATTACTCCTTAGGAGAAGAGGTGATTACTAGAAGAGGACAAGGGGACTTCTTGTGGGCTATTTCTTTAGCATTTAGAAATGCTATTTTTTTTTAAGATTTAATAATTTATACAAGAACTGGGATACAGGCCAAAGGTGCAGGGAATGAGAGGATTCACCAGAGACAGAGTAGGGAGCGGAACAGGCCGACAGATTGAAACACACTGTCCAGCAGGCAAGACAGGCGAGGTCACCATGTGGATCAGCTCCCTGGCTGGGGATTGAACTTGTGCTGCAGTGGCTGCAGATAGCTTCACAGTGCTGAAACTTAACCACTTGCACCCCTAGGAAGGCCCCAGAAATACTCTTTCTTAATACAGGTGCTAGTTACATGAGTGTATTCACCTTGTGAAAATTCATTTTGCTATACACTTAAGATTTATGCATTTTTCACTATGTATGCTATACATCAATTGAAAGTTTATATTACAAAAGATACAATAAAATATACTGACATACTACCTAATTCACAAATATACAATATATCCAAAACAAATCATCTCCCTACAATCTATACTCCTCTTCATGCAGATATAATCAGTTCAACTAAAGACTTCACAGAAAATAAACTTTCTTCTACCAAACAAAAATCTGCATACCCTAACAGATGGTATTAGTGGTTGTCTCTACCATTTCTCTTTAGATTTAGGAATAAATGGATTCACAAACAACCTTTCAAATTCTAACCAGTTTGTAAACAGAACTTCAATAACCACCACATGTGACTAACATCATCTTTCACCCAGTTGCCCAAGTCAGGAATCTTGTTGCCTTCTCTTCTCCCCACATTCTGCTCTTACACTCAAGCCCACCTCTTCAACCCCCACTGCCTCAGTGCTATGGACTGAAATGTCTGCACCCATCCCCCAAAGTCATATGCTCAATTCTAAAGCCCAATGTGATGGTGTTTGGGAGGTGATTACATCCTGAGGACTGAGCCCTTGTATGTGGGATTAGTGCCTTTATAAAAAGGATGGAGAAAGGTTCCTTATTCCTTCTCTCAGGTGCAGTTGCAGTGAGAAGGCTGTATCAAGGAGGAAGCTTGCTTTCACCAGACATTAACTGTCAGCACCATGATCTTGGATTTATTTCCAGACTCCAATACTGTGAGAAATTTTTGTTTGTAAGCCACCCAATCTATGGTATTTTGTTAGAGCAGTCTGAATGGACTAAAGTACAGAGGTTTCAGTCTACATGTATTCTCAGCTCTCCTACTAGAGCATCCCCTCAGTGTTGCTTTCTCTGCTGTCCACAGACCCCATAGTACATGGGTAAAAGGGTACTTATCATTAGTTCTAATTGGTTTCCTCCATAATCACAGGCATTTTCTGAGATGCATAAATAATTTTATGCATTATTCAAGGGTGTATAGGTTTTACCACATTGTCAAAGGGATCCATGACCCAAAAAGGTTTAAATGATCTAAGTGAATTCTGTTTCTAAGCTTATACCCTCCAGTTCTCCTCCACACTGCTGCCAAGAGCAAATTTTTTGAAACATAAATATCATCTGTTATCCATGTTTAAAATCCTTAAATGGTCTCAACTGCTTCCAGGATAAAAATCTAAACTCAACAGCATGGCAAATCAAATACATTCATAACTGGCTCATGTTCATCTTCCCAGGTTCATTTTGCTTCCTGCCATGCACTGTAGCTAACATACTGAACTGTGTACAATTCTCTGATTTCAGAGCTTCCTCACTCCTCTGTGCCTTTGTACCAGCTGTCCCCACTGCCTGGAAAGCCCTTCCTCATCATCTTCCAGTGATTAACTCCTGCTTATCGTTTGCACCCAGCTTCTCCTTAAAGAAGCCCTCCTACCCCTCCTCCACTCCACTCAATAGTATGCCCAGTCACTGTTCTTACTATACTGTCATTGTGTTCCATAGCACTTTCCACGTGGTGTGCTGTCAGTTTACTGGTCTGCCTCCCCTTATAGACTGTGAGTTTTTCTTAGGGCATATCATGCCTAGCTGAGCTCAAGATATACAATAGTGTTTCAAAAATACTGAATACAAGGGACTGCCTTATGGAACACAAGCAAATTATTCAAAAGCTGGTTAGAAATCTCATCAACTAACTAGTTGGTACTGGTCTGGAGATTACCATAAATGCAAATTGCCCAGCTGAAGCAAGATAGTTCAGCACCTATTAATCTGCCACCAATGCACCCTCATTCAAGGCTGAGAAGTGTGCCCTTAATAGATGTAATTACTAACATGATTAGACACTGTGCCAAAGGCTTGCCTGGTATTAGAGATCACTAAATCTCAAAGCGACTCTAAGAATGTCTTTTTTAAAGATAAAGAGGCAGAAAGGTAAACTGCCCAGAGTCGAGCAAAAAGTTACAAAAGTCTGTTTTAAATCCAGGTCTTACAAAGTTCATACCTACCAACCTGAGCTCAGCTGGCTTTCTGGACATAAGAAATCAGCATCAGAATGTCCTTCAGCCTTGGAGGTGTTTTGAAAGAGCCTGGGGTTAGGTGGAAAGGGAGCTAGCTAGCATTTCATCAAATAAGGAAGCTTGTATCCCTCAGGTGACCCTACTATTAATTTTTTTAAGATTTAATGTGACTTCCCTCATAGGTATTAGGTCTAAAATCTTTTAAAAGAGAGGGTTTATAAGGATTTGTTTTTCCAGTGGAGCAAGTAAAGCAAAAGATGACCAAAACTTTGTTGAACTCTCCATCAGGCTTGGGGTAAAAAAGAAAAAAACTAAGGAATGGAGCTGATTATGATAATATAATAATGTGGTAATACCAATAAAGGAAAGAAAGTAGGTTGAGGGGCCTCCCTGGTGGCACAGTGGGTTAAGCAACTCACTATGAAGCAAACCTCAGTCACTGCGGCACGAGTTCGATCCCTGCTGTTGGCCAGAGGGGGACCCACATGGTGCAGCAGACTTCTCCTGCTGCGCCCGCTGCTCCCTCAGCAGTGTACTTCTGTTGATCTGCCTGTTCTGCTCCCCACTCTGTCTCTGGTGAATACTCTCACCCCCACACCTCTGGCCTGTACCCCAGTGCTTGTATGAATAACTAAATAAATCTTAAAAAAAAAAAAAAAAGTAGGTTGAGTCTCCATGGCCTAATACATATCATGAAGCACCATTCTTTAACTGGATAAGGTGTTTTGAAGTGTAGAAAAGCAAGCCTGTGGGGTCCTAACAGATAAAACACCAATTCTGCTGAAAGCTGCTGCCATTTCCACTGAACTCCAGTTTGGAATTTGCACCACAGTTCTCATGCTAGGATCTTTAGCACTTCCCTGTAAGACCCCTGGGGAAAAGAATGTTTTCATTCCATCAATCCGTTCACATTAGCTTCTCTAGTCCTTACAGAGGTGGCCAGTTATGTTTTGACTAAAAGCTGGCGACCATAAGGAATCTTCATTGTCAATTACCATCACCCCACTTCCACCCACATTTCCCTATCCTCTTCATCATCATGCTCTAGTCTCCTCATAACTACTTATCTTGTTCTTACTATTCCAACTTACCTCCAAATCTGGGTGTTTAATACAGCTCTGTCCAGTGACTTTTCTGCACCCCAGGTTTAAAACAAAACCAACAGTCAATTCTTTCTGCCCTGACCTCTTAACAAAACACATACAAATGTATTTAATGCATCTACAATGGAAACTACGTAAACCTAGTCAACGATGGGATTATACTATCTACCCACTTAGTTATAAATCAAGGGTTACATAATGCTGCAGTTAGACACATATATATCCAAAAATAGGTTTTTCTGTGGCCATTTTCACAATCCATATTGATATTATTGAAATCATACATCCCTAAAGAGATCCTAGGAACTATACAATATGTGTTTTCACTCAAAACTGGGTGTCAATTTAGTGACTGCAACTGCACCTTAAGTCTTGCCTGATATATGAGGAAAACAATTAGCTGTTAACAAATAAGGTGCACATTTTAAATACATCTCCGACTTGCTTCCAGAAGAAGTAGGAAAATAGATGACAGGAAGAGTTAATTAATAGTGACCTATGCAGAGAAATGGGGAATATAGTTTAGAGATTACATCAGGGCCCACCAATCAAGGAAAGGATAAAACAAGAGTTCCCCTAAGCAATCATTTTTGTGAATCAGGTCCAAGAATACTCCTTTATTTTTAAAGGTGAGTAACACACCTCTGTATTAAGAGGAAAAGGCAAACAAGATAAAAAGTATAAAATGAAAACTTTGTATATGCATGCAAAGTTTCATGTGCAAATACAAAAAAGACTTGAAAAACCTGGTTTTCTGGATTTCAGTAGCATCTGAAGAAAATGAACTGTTAATACCATTCTTGCTTCCCCAGGCACAATAATCAAGTAATCATAAATCTCTGGAAACAACTCACATGAAATATACCACACCTCCCACCCTCCAGTTTATTGTTTTATTATTTCTTGCTGACTATTTAACATGCTTCTGGCCAGTTTAAGAATGACTATTATTCAGTCTAGTTTGTAATCCATTAAGTCCCTTCCCCCTCCCAAAAAAAAATTCTTTCAAGAGATAATTTTGCCAGCACATCTATCCATATATCCTAGACAGGGCTGAAAACTGAAAATGACCTGAAATAGGCAGAGAATCTGAAAGCACAGACATGATCAGCTAAGACCTCGAACCAAACTGTGTTCCTCAAATTTATGCCCCCATTCATTCCATTAATCATGAACTACAGAGGCCTCCTCACACTGTATTAAGAAATGGATGCATGTTAAACAAAATCAAAACTGACTACAAAATGAGTTATTTGTGAAACTTGCTAGCTGTCAGAATATTTCTCCTTCCAGGAAGTGTGGCTGAAAAGTATGATTATTTCATATACGTGCACACCAACTTGTTAATATATAAGAAAATTAAAGTATAAGAACAAGAAGTAGGTAAGTCATCAACAATGGTTACTCCATAATACTCCACTTAAACAGAAAGGAGAAAAATCATTCCTTTCAAAATGTCCCAAGTATATTACCACCTAATTCTTTGCCAGGTCACTAATGAGACAATAATGAGGCTAAACAGAGACTGTCAACAAACTGGAAACACAAAATGCGGATAAGGTCTAAGCCCTCCCCTTCTTCTCCACACCCCCAAGCTAGAGTAGCAACAAACTACACCAATGACCTCTCCCAGGGTATTCTTTTGCCCAAACACAAATTTACACCTACTATGCTACGGGACATCTGGTACAGATGAACAGATGCAGTTAGCTAGTACTGCATCCTCCTTCTTACTGCATTTGTCCTGCCTCTGGTTAAATTACAGTCACAATTTCAGATATCCAGCACTGTTTGCAGTTCTATCCCCTGCCCTCAAGGATGACAGGGCCTTTTCATTCATTTTGTGCCATTCCCTCAGCTTGGTATTATCGCAAATCACTTTGGTTTTTCCCACCGCTGTTACATATTCCAATACAGTCTTACAGATATAGGAGCTTGAAATTACTAGAAAATCCAATGCACTAATCCCTAATCATATACCAAAAACAGTCATGAGACATTTGGGAAAATAAATATTATTCCTCTACAAAAGGTGAATACCTTAAAAAAAAAAAAAACTCACTAAAGAAAAAAAAAATCCTTTAGTCCAACACCTCCCTATACATACCTCTGATGTAGTGCAGGAGAAAAAAATATTCAAGTTATAGTCTAATTTGTAATAAAATTTTAATTCCCAAAACTGATCAAAGGCGTACTTCCCAATAATGTGGACTAACAATAGCATTTCTTCCCGCAATGGAATTAAAATTTGTTAGGGCTGGAAAGAATCTTACAGCTAAATTAAACAGCCCCTCATTTTCAGAATATGAGAAACCACAGATCCAGAGAACTCTGAATAAAACAGGATTCTCAATTATATCTCAATAAAACTGGGGTAGGGGGGTGGAGAAAACAGGCTTGAAAATACTGACTACCTATCAAGTCAACATTCAGGAATGGCACTATTTGAAAGAACTTTCCAGGAGGATGAAGTGTTCTTTATCTGTGCTCCCCAATGGAGTAGCTACTACCTATTAAGCTCGTGAATATTTAAAATGTAACTAGTATGACTGAACAACTGAATTTTTAATTTTACATAATGTTAATTATTATGAATTTAAATGATTACATGGAGCTAGTGGTTACCATAATGAACAATATAATTCTAGAATATGGTCTGATTCTGATTACTAAACATGTCAAATAAAGTTACTTAACCTCTGTTCTGCATTTAATACATATAGCAAATTTCTTCCTTATGTCCGAAGATCTCTTGCAGCAGCACAATCATGTTATATAGGGACCCAGCCCAGAACAGGATCAGCCTGTTTCTCAAAGCCCCTAGTAAAATGAGTGACATCAATGGCATCATCCACCCAGTTGGAATGAAAGGGGCTCTTTTGCAAACCACTGTGACAGAAAGTCTCACAACATCCCAAAACTTAGAATCTGTAATAATTTTTAAGTATTTTATTAAAATTATACAAGTGTTGGGTTGTAACTACATATGACTTTGTCAAGATCCTGTCTTCAATGAGGAAAAATAATGTTTAATCTCAATCTTGACCTATGATTGTTGTAAGATTTTAAAATCTGCATCACTTTGTAGATTCAACCTCATGACATAATAAGAAATCCAAACTATACTATTCCTCGTCCTCTTAAATGGGAAGAAGAGGATTAACACTGAAAATTTACTTCTAACTCAAAAAAGCAATTATCTCAAACCAATGTAAACAAAGACCATTTCTAAAATGTATTTCCCTATGTTCCATCACATCAAAGAGTCAAATTTTATGTTTCCTGGATATACCAAATGTAATCATGATAACAGGGCAAGTAGATAAGCATAGTGACGGTGAACACTTCATTTAAATCATGTGGTATCTTTAGGTGCACACAATATCCAAAGATGCACAGTAAAACTACACAAACAAGCTGTTTGTTTTTAGGGGAACATTTAAAAAGGTTTTATAATAAGGGATAATTAGTGACATCACTGGAATGAACATTCTACTGATGTTCTAGAGATACATGTTGTGTTCACAAGAACTTGAAAGTCCAAGCTCGTTTAAGTGTGGCAATATACTCCAACTGTAGGGATGAGACTGAAGAATCAAAACCAGTGTAAGAGTCACATATGCCAAGGACCCAAGCACACTAGCCAGACAACTCAAAGTTACAAAAAAGCCTTCTACATTAATTCCCAAAGCTTGGGTTCAGTGGGGAGAAAAAGAGAGAGAAATTCTATTTAAGCTAACTAGTCAGTATCTTGTGATTACCAACAGCAAAATGGAATAAAATTAAACCATATTTTATGTTCAATCAACTTTCTACAGGTTGGAATTTATTTTGTGAGACTGCTCTAAGTCTGCCTAAATCCATCGTTAGCTAAAATATACCTATAATCCAGCAAATCTAGATGCTAAGTAAAACGCTTCAACAGATCACCAAAAAAAGAAATACTAATAAAATTTATCTTCCTAGAGAAAACGTACCCATTTTCTTTTATACTCATTAGGAAGAACTGACTTTTTCCCTCAAAACAATGAATAGTTTACCTAATAAAGTCCACATTTAACTACTGCATTACTCCCTAAATACCAGACTGAACATTTATGTCTACTGCACTTTAAACTTCATTATTAAGAAATAGTACTTCCCAAAGAGTCTATAAAATTCATTGCAATAGATTATCTCCAATTGTGAAAGCAAAATAATAATAGTAATTGAAATTTATACTTAATAAGTAGAATTGGAAAAAGAAGTCCATCTTCAACATATTATCCTTTTTATGATCCCATAATATATTCGGTATATTCTTATTTTCTTCTTCCTGTCTTCTGTATAATATTCTAGGTTTAGAAAATATTGGTACCTCTGTCATTGCCTGACTGGGTAGCTTAGTAGGGCATGAGACTCAATCCCATAGTTGTGGGTTCAAAAACATTTGTATAGAATCTTTTCCTCAGTACATTTTAAATCTCTAACCAATTTTAAATCTCACTCTAACTAATTTCACTATCTCTGTATAATTTAAAAATGCTTCTGTATATACATCTATTTCAACTAAAGAAAAATGTATCGATTAACAATTTCAGATCTGAGTTATAAAATAGTAGGCATATCCGAATGATGACAGAATAACTAAAATGAATCAAGAAAATGTTCCTATTTCACTAAAATTTTTAAGTCCATATATGAGAAACAAACTCCTTAAGATTCTCAGTCCGAAAAACACTGTGCTATACAAACAATTCCAAACCTTTATAAACAGGTAAGTTTTCAATAATTTCCAAGTAGAAAAGTTTCCCAGTGGAGTGATGATCTCTCTGTAACATAATAACTTAATTACCTCTACATAATTACATAATATAAACCAAGAACAGAGAACTAACAATTTGATGTGTTCTAAACACTAAAACATTTGCATTGTATGCTCCCCTTGACATTCTCCATTCCAACTGTGTTCCCCCAAGAAAGACCTCAAAGCTCTCCTATTTAACCAAACCCACTGATTGGTATCCTAACTGGACGATCCTGGGTAACAAGTCCTGCAGCCGAAGTCACTGAAGAGAAGTGCAATCCTGAAGACACTGCCTGTAGTCTACTGGTGCCAGAATATTTTGCTGAGACTTCTCTGCAAAGGGCAGTATGGGCCCAGGCTAGCTGACTTTACAGACCTAGATAGAGCGTCTACAGAGTACAAGGCTGACAGCAGCTTTTAAAGAACACACACACCTTCGTTTTTTATGAGACAAGGCAAAAGATACCTCTCAATGGCATTCACATCATTGCTGACCTGGCTTACTCCTGAAAAGTCTTCTGTAGCTCTGAACTGAGCAACACCCCACAAAAATACAAGTACTACATTCATATAGACACATACCATCATACCCACACATCCAGGGCGCTTTCAAAATCACCCAATGATCCTTCAAATAAAATCAAGTCAGTATCTGCTCAAAGTTCTTCAAAAGCTTCCAGTGCACACAGTTCTGAAAGTACAAAGTCCTCACCATTACCAATGGGGCCCTGCACCATCAACTGATCTCACAAACTCAGCCTCATCTCTACCTGATGATGCTTTTTACAATCTAGCAATTGACCCCAGCGAATTTCAGTTGCTCAAATGTATAGTGCTCAATCTTGTGAGCTCACCCTCAAACACTCTCATGGAAGCCTTCACCTATGCTGTTCCCTCCGCCTGACAGGCTCCTTTCTTTTTTACCTGTCTCCATTCTCTCTGATGTCACTTCATCCAGGCTACTTTCACCTCATCTTGAATAGGTACCCCTTCCATTAAACCCTGTACCAATCCTAGAACACTTAATTTGAACTGTCACTTTATTTCTCTATGTGTCTGTCCTATTCCCAGTGCCCCCTTGTCCACCAATATATCAGAGGCACACAAATATATGTTGAATATATTCTAGGTTTACGTAACATAATCTGGATACAGCTGGTGCAATAAGGAAAACATGTTCAGTCATGTTATATGTTATAAGTCGTATGTTATATGTTATAAGTCGTATGTTATATGTTATAAGTAGGTAATAATTAAACGTGTACAAAATGCAAACTACACAAGCCTACAAATGCAATGCCTACAAACACCTTTAAGAAGGTTAAAACATTACACATTTAAAAGAATACTTTTCATCCTAAAACTACCACCACTGTACTCAATTCTTCTGTAGGCAAAATTGCAGTTCATAAAAAGTACCAGATTGAAAGTATCAAAAAAGAAACCCTGGTTGTCTTTGGTCAAGTATGACATCAGTATAACTATTCTTTCTGCTACTACTAAACTCTCTTGACATTACTCAGAATTCTGTGAGCTAACTGTAAAAGGCTATTACTCCATTTCCTTAGCTCCTAAGTCTTGATAAAAGTCTTTCAAAAGAGTTCCACTCAAGATAACCATCTCAAGGACATAAACATGTTGCCAAGACACAAACCTCTGATCCATCCTGGGGATTAGTTGCCATTGGCAGCTACTTTCCTTCAAACCACATGTCTTCCTATAATGACCTACAATCTGAGGTTGATACCAGACTTTTCCAAGGCAGCAGACTACTCTTGTGGATGTGATGGTACTAAGCATTTAAAGAGCTCACTAACTACACACTAAACTGTATGCAAGGGTGGGTTACCCACCCTGATAAGCCTCAGTTTCCCCCATTCCGTAAACAATGTTTCCTACCTTGAAGATTTTTGTGAGAATCAGGTTGCCCATGAAAGCACTCAGCAGACAAACCGATTATTTTTTTCAAATCACAAAGAAAATTCTAAAACCTAAATATTGTCATATCTTCAGAACTTCTGGTAATGCTGTAAGTATTATTAAAAATAACATTATTTTTAACTAATGTCCTTCCACCAGATATCTTCTGAGGAAAAAATGTCAGAAAATTGAAAAAATGAGAATCAGTATCTTCATCCTAATGTTAGGATTTGACAAATTCCACAGAAATGTACATTAAGGTGCAGTTTCTGATCTTCTAAACTCCCCACAACAATAGACTTATAGTATCTACATTAGCCATTAATAGGATCTGGGTAATAACAAAGATAAAATACTCAATATATCTTCCCAAGATGTGTTCACTAGAAATAGCCATTTCCTTACTGCCTCTTACTATCTTTAGAAAAGAAAAATGAAAGCTTGATCAGAAAAGTTGGCCTTCAAAGTCCCCAGTTCTCTTACAATATATAGTCATAAGTCAACACCTGTTAGGTAAGAGGAATAGAAATCCATGAAACTCAAAGTGTTACAAGGAGAATTTAAACTATAAGTGGGAAAGTTGATTTCCCACCTCATATATTTTCACTCTAACACAGGATGGCCAAGTAGTAATATAGGTTGGCCAATGTGATTATTTTTATCTTTAAAAAAAAAAAAAAAAAAGGAGGAAGGGAATTTGAGCCAAGCAAATTTGCTTCCATGTTTCCAAGTCAGACTGACTTCACTTGAGATTTTTTGGTTTTGGTTTTTTTTTTCTGACAAGGAATTTTACAGATCCTCTGAAGTATGTTTTAAATAAAGGTGAGACGCTCAACAGTCCCTATAACTTTAGCGCAGTCTGGGTTCTAGGCTCGATTTTTGAAAATGGGTGACGTGTGGACAGCTTCCTAAAAGCAAATGGGGCACTGGGATATAATTTAGGAAGTGATGATGCAAGTCTCCGGGGACAGGGAGGAGGGGAGGTGAAAAAGTCAGAGGAAATACCCTCCTGGTGCCGGGGCATCAACTCAGGCCAAGGGGTTGATGGGGGCGGGGAGGAAGGGCCTCCACTTGCCAAAAGGGGCACCCCAGCACCACCCGGAGGTGCCAACGCCGCCCCCTCATCCCTCTTCACTGCCCTGCACCCGCACCCCACCCCGGCGGCCTGGGTGGACCCCGTTGGCCCGAGACTCAGGCCGGCAAGTCCCAGAGGGTGGCAGCACACCCGGGCAGGGCCTTCTCTGCCCACCCCCAGCTCTCCACCCAGAGCCCCTCCCCGGGACGCAGCCCCTGCCCCCTCCCCGTAGGCCCGGCTAGGGCCCAGCCCCCAGGGTTCCGGCCTCCCCGGGCCCGGAGGCCAGCCCCGGCGCCCGCGCCCCCCATCTTTGCCCCCCCACCCAGCCGGACACTTACCCCCAGAAGCCGCAGGGACAGCGAGGCGGCAGGCTGGGCGCTTTGCTGCGCTCGCTCCCGGCGTCTCCCATGGTGCTCGGCGGCGGCGGAGCTCGGCGGCGGCAGCGGTGGCGGCGGCTGGGCCTGGGCCCCGCTCGAAGGAGGCGGCGGCGGCGGCGGCGGCGGCGGCGGCGTCCCGGGGGCTCGGGGCGGGGGGAGGGGGAGGGAGCGGGCGCGCGGGCGGGCGCGAGTCCGGGGCTCCGAGCCGGGATTCCAGGCCGGTCAGCTGGAGGCGGGCCGCACCACCCAGCCTGCGGAGACGGGGGGGAAGCCGGGGGAGGCGCGGAGAGAAGAGGGAGGGAAGCTGAGGAGGAGGGGCGAGCGGGTGAACCGAGGACCGCGGGGAGGGAAGACCCAGCGCCCTCGGCAGCTCCCACCGCCGCTCCCAGCCAGAGCGATGTCCCGTGCGGCGGCGCTGGGAAGGACCTGAGGCCCCCGCCGGCTCCGGCGAAGCAGCGGCTGCTGTGAAGCCTAGGCCTCGCTCTCTCCGTAACACCCTCCCCTCCCCCGGAGGCTGCGCTGACCGGACAATGGCCGCTCCGCCCCCTCCCCTCCCGACGCACCCCTCCTTAGGAGTCACAATGGTCTCGCCCGGGGGAGCCTCAGCCAAAGCCCAGCAGCTGATCAGCTGGGATCCGGGCGTGCCACTTTGTTCAGCGCCTCAAAGGAACAGTATGGGGGTGTGGGCAAAGCCGAGAGCGTCGAGCCATCGGAGACGTCCTTCTGAAGCGTTTTTATTCTTGAAGCTCAGAATCTGGGGCAAATTACCGTCGCCCCAACTAAAGGAGAGGATCGGCTTCTGAGGTGTCTGAGCCTCTTTCCCTGCCTCCCCCAACGCGATGGTACGCCCCAAGCGGGAGGGGGGAGGAGCAGTTTAGTTGTTTAGGGTAAGTTGGGCCAGTCCCCCAGCGGCAGCAGAGAGCTGCGCATGCGCCCGAGACCTTGTAACCCGGGACGGGGTGGAGCCAGGAAAGAGCTTTCAAACCCGGAAGTGGGTCTCGGCCTTCCGGACACTGCGGGTGTTTTGGGCTGTGAGAGGACCCGGAACTTGCGGCTCACTGTCCTGGGCTGTGACAAGGATCGCTTCTCCACAAACTGCCAAACCAGTGGGAATCATTCTTTCTTCCCAACCCCCGCCCCACATTCGACCCACTCTTCCAGTTACCCCCAGAGAATTGGTCTCCCCTTTGCAGTAATGAATTTCTGGGAAGTGTTCCCAGTAGGGTTGGCAAGAGGGAAAGAAAGAAACGAAAGAGGAGTCTTTTGGTCATATTCCCCAGCAGTGCTCTTAGCGCCACAAGTCTGCTACTCCCTATGCCTACGGTAGGAGAACCTCTCTTACTGGAGTGGACGGGTTTGGTTTTTGGAGAACTGGATGCTCTGGATAAATGACTGGAGAAGTTCTGTCCACAAAAAAAGTCCTTTAGCGCTCCTTGTCCTTGATCCTGAACTCATTCTGAGCTTCAGCCAATCGTGAGTAAAAGGCTATTGTTGATGACTAATTTCATCACAGGCCACCAGAACTGGAAAACTGAATCCACAGCTACTTGAAGGGCAAACTTAAGTCCCCGCTGCTGCCAGAAAGGCTTCCTGACTCGCAAATGTAGCTTTTTAACCTCATCAGGGGGGATACAAGAACCTCACAGGGCATTGTCTACATTGATTTTATCACCAAATGTTATTTTATTTCTATATATACCATCTGTTTATTCATTCTCTGTGGGTTTGTTCCAGTTGATATTGTTTCTTTCGGCCTCTAAACTTCTAAAGAGCAAATAACATTCAGCTTAGCATCCTCCTAAAGATGCTGTTGATGATAATTGCAAAATCAAGCCACTTAAAGCCAAACAAAGCATCTCTAACTGTGAATGCTGAATTATTTTGTGTGATACTTCAACTTTGTGGATATTCACAGTATTTTTGTCAAAATACCGTATAATGTGTGAAACCATATAATACACCTACGTCTCGTTGGACTTTTACCTTAAACTGGCATTGCCACGTTCATGAGCTCTGAATTGGCAGCTCAGTGGTTTTCTTTATATATGTAAAAAGAAACCCTAAAACCCAAAGTAAATTTAAATATAAAAAGTGATTGTCATCTTAAAAACTGCTTATCTGTTTGCCAATTTTAAAAGACATGTATAGAGTCCCCAGTATGTACAAGGAGAACAAAAGGATTGATAAAATGTAACAGAACAGAAGATCCAAACTCACTATGCATAATGAGGTTACATAATTTGGCTTTAAACTTCCTCTCAAATTTCATTCATCCCTTACTCGTCTCTACTATGCACCTGCCTCTCACACTAGTTACCATTCCTCAAATGGTACCATTCCTCTGCTTGCCTTGTGACTGCTGTTTCCCTCTTCCCCAACTGCCCTTCCTCTATCTTGCCCAGCAGCCTACTCCTATTGCTCCTTCAGAAACATGTTACCTCTTCAACTCCTAAACTCTGCAAGGCAGAATTGGTCCCTCCTTCCTCCTACATCTCCATTATAGGACCAAAAAATATACGTTTGTCTCTACTCACAGATTATAGCTCCATAAGGACTGACTGCTAGAAATAGCTGCTATGTACCCCCGATCCAATGAAGATGTGAAAGTCTCAGAGGGTATCACCTAGATTAATTTTATTACCAAATATTATTTTATTTCTATATATACCATTCTGTCTGGGCATTCTTTGTGAACTTGTGGAATCCACAAATCTCTGTGGGATCAAAGCAAACTCAATCCATGTTTGCTGAACAGAGGAGCTAATCTGATAAAAAATCCTCTCTTTGTCGAAGCCCTTTTGTCGGCAAGTAACAGAAATCCACTAAACTTCTTCATGCAAAAAGTACATAAACTAAGCTTAAGAACCCAAGAGAACAGAGAGCAACAAGATCCCATGAAAAACTGAAATGAGAATGTAAAATATCAACAAGAAGCAAAGTAGCTGTTCCCTCATTTTCTCTTTTTTTCTCTCTAGTCACATATTATTTTACCTCTTCAGAACTGCTTCATTCTTCTTTGCAGACTTTTCACTACTTCATTGGGAACATAGTACAACATGACTGCCCAAGCTTACCTATGCTCACTTCAAGAACCAGCAGAATTCATAACTATGAATCCCAGTTCCCAGGGAAAAGAGCCTGATTGGGCTAGCTTTTATCAGATGGTCTTTTGGTAATTGCAGTCGAGGCTCTTTGTTTTCTAATGCAAACATGGCTACCAGAGGCTCATCCTTGTAACCTGTCCTTCTCAAAATAAATCAGTTATGTTCTTAACAAAGATTCCAAAAGGTGTCTACCACAAACTAAAAGAGGAGTAAATTATAACCTGAAATTTAAAAAATAAAGAACAAATAGAATTGTTCAAGAATTTCCAACAAACTAACCTCTACTTAAGCTTTAATTCAAACATGAATTTAAATGCACTCCCTCAAGTCTTCATTGACACCCCCAGCCCAAATTAAGATTATGTTACACCATTGTTATCTTCTGTAGCACCCTTTCTTTTAGGTCAACTGTCATAATTTATAATTAAACATTTATTTGTGTGCGCCCTCTCCAAAGATCATGTCTGTTTCTTTCACTGCTGTATACACACTGCCAGGACCACATACTATTTTTGGAATGAACTAAAATATTCTTCAATAAATATTTGTTGATTGAGTTAAATGGTACAATAATTTGTTAATCAAGTGAGACTCATATGTGATTTGGCATCCTAATCAGACTATCCTTGGGGAATGTCTCCATCACCACCCAACTTCCTTAGAAGACATTGAAACTCACTGAAAGCTTTTTTGACGGTGCAGTTCTATGAAATTATACCCAGTGTTCATCTGGTTCAACTTATGTTGTTCCTAGCCAGCTAACTCTTTACTCTTGGCTCTCAAGTTTTCTATCTGAATAGCCCTTGAACCAATATATCTATAATATGCCCACTTAGTTGGATAAAACCTCAGAGAGGACATAAAATTTCAGGGCATCATCAAATTAGGGGATCAAAACATAGGGTAATTGGCAGAGAGCTTTTGTCATAATTGTCTCGACTATTTTCTAGTGTGGATTATGCTCCAGATGAACCTGTGATGTGACTCTTGGGGGTAGTTTGCCATCACCATTGGCCCAAAAGGTGCCATCAATGAACTCAGTAGGGTCTAATAAAGGATATTATTAATGCTTCAACAGCCAGAGCTCTTGAAGTAGCAACTGAGGTTTTATGGGAAAGAGCCATGTGTGACTCAAGGGCAGAGGATTACAAGGACTGCTTTCTTGGTGATACTGAGCCAAAGACTTTACCCCTGGAGGACACAACCAAAAAAGAGGAACTTGTAGAGACAGGAGAGAAAACAGTTGACCTTCCAACTCTAATTCTAATCCTTACCCCACAACTCACTCTACTCCCAGATCAAACCCTTTCATCATTAAAATTCATTTTTTAAAGATTTATTTATTCATACATACAAGAAGTGGGGTACATGCCAGAGGTGCAGGGGCTGGGGTAGGGGATGAGAGTATTCACCAGAGACAGAGTGGGGAGCACAACAGGCAGATGGACTGAAATATATTGCTGAGGGGAACAGCGAGCAAGGCAGGAGAGGTCTGCTGCACCACATGGGTCACCTCCCTGGCCAGGGATCAAACTCGTGCTGCAGTGGCTGCGGATGCTTCATAGTGCGTTGCTTAACCCATTGTGCCACCAGGGAGGTACTAAAATTCATTTTCACACAGTATTAGCCCAAATGTCCGGTACAAATTCTAACCTTAATCTTAATCCTAACTTTAATGTATATAATGTAATCTTAGGTTTCAAACCTAGTCCCAACCCTAATTCTATGAGGGTAATGTAACACTATTCATTGAATTACTTTTCCCCAGCTCTTCTTTCTTGTGACTCTTGACCTTGACCTTCAGCCTTTCCTTGGACTTCTATAAAGATGGGAGCCAATTTGAATCATCATCCCTCCCAAAGAAAAGAGCCTTGGGTTGCCAAAAAAGAGAAAGTGGAGCATCTCTCTTGCATAGGAGGCAGAAACACTGCCTCTTCACAACATGTCTTGTTTCCTAACTCAGGTATCATTCAGCCTCTGAACGTTCAGAAAAGATGCAAACCCAATGAACTGTGCAGACTTAGAAATGTGTGGTACAGTTAGCAGAAGACCTGAGACCCTTTTGCATTAGTGATAAAGTTAGATTTAGATGAGTCACTTTTTTTTTTAAGATTTATTTATTTATGCATACAAGCACTGGGGTACAGGGCAGAGGTGTGGGGGGTGAGAGGATTCACCACAGACAGAGCGGGGAGCAGAACAGGCAGATCAACTGGAGTACACTGCTGAGGGGAGCAGCGGCAAGGCAGGAGAGGTCTGCTGTGCCATGTGGGTCCCCTCCCTGGCCGGCAGCAGGGATCGAACTTCATGCTGCAGTGGCTGAGGTTTGCTTCATAGTGCGTTGCTTAACCCACTGCGCCACCAGGGAGACCTCTAGATGAGTGACTTTTAGATCACATTCTCAGAGCAAGAATTCTGGTTTCTACTCTCCAACTTTACTTGGTTTTGGTTTTCTGGGGAAAAGAAAGGGGAGAAACATTTTTTTCAACAGCCATTGAACCAGACCTTCTGTAAGGTTCCTTTTGGCCTTTAAGTTTTCTGATATGCAGTTGACTCTTTTAGTCACTTACAGTCCAGTTGGCATGTATAAACTCTCAGAGCTGAGGGAAAAGAAGAGCAACCAAGCATACCATCTCCACCCTCCCAAGAAACTAAAAATAAATAAAATCAAGAGTGTGATGGGGAAGAAAGGAGGGGAGTGGAGAAAATGATGCCATTCTACATTTTATTTTCTCATGTTCATAAAGCAATTGCTGATTTCCCTGCTGCTCACACCCATCTTGGTGTGAAATTTGATTTTACTGACTTTCAAATTTCTTTTCAAGAATAGAAATATTGTTTTTCCCAGAAATACTTGAACTTTGTGGAGTGAAAAAAATTCAAATAACAAGAAAGCAAATTCCTTCCTAATACCACTCAATCCTCTAGGCTTTTCATTTATATATGGTTATATATATATTGGGTCAAACAACACATAGTATGCTGTAGCTCATTTTTTTTTATAGAAGTATGTTATGGACACCTTCCATATCTATCCATATAGTATACATATAGCTCTGTAGTATCCTCTTACAAAACAAGTTAATTGCAATTGCATTAAGGTTCTCTACTGAACAGATAGGATATTGTAACATATGGCTATACTTTATATAAAGTATATGTATGTGTATGTATGTATGCATACTTTATATTACAACACATACATTGTTATATTTTATATAAAATATAAATATATATATACATAATATAGTTACATATATAGTGAGAGACAGACACAGAGAGAGAGAGAGAGAGAGAGAGAGAGAGAGAGATTTATTATAAAGAATAGGCCCATGTAATTATGAAGACTAAGACATAAGAACCAAAACCAGGAAGTACTTGAAGGAAAATACAGGGGACACATTACAGGACATCTACCACAAAGATGTGTTTGGGAATTCAACCCAGCAGCAAGGTAAACAAAAGCAAAAGTAAACAACTAGGACCATATCAAACTTAAAAGCTTATATAGTTCAAGAGAAACCATCACAAAACAAAAAGGCAGTCAACAGAGTAGGAACAAATGTTTACATACCATACATTTAATAAGAGGTTAATATGCAAAAATTATGAAGTACTTACATAATCCAACAACAAAAGAAACAAATCAATTAAGAAATGGGCAAATGAACTCATTAAACACTTCTCTAAGGCAGACACCCAGGTGGACTATAGACATGAAAAAAATGTTCAACATCACTTATTATAGGAGAAATGAAAATTATATATATAAGTATACATATATACCACCTCACCCTCACTAACAAATGTTGGCAAGATTGCAATGAAAAAGGAACACTTGTCCACTGTTGGTGGGAACTCAAGCTGGTACAGCCCCCATAGAAAACAGTATGGAGATGTCTCAAGAAAATAAAAATGGAAATCCCATTTGCCCAACAATACCTCTATTAGATATCTATACAAATAACATGAAAAACTAGGGGCCTCCCTGGTGGCACAAGGGGTTAAGTTGCAGCACTATGAAGTATGCACAGCCACTGCAGCACAAGTTTGATCCCCAGCCAGGGAGGTGACCCACATGGCCCAGCAGACCTCTCCTATTTTGCCCACTGCTCTCCTCAGCAGTGTATTTCGGTCCATCTGCCTGTTCTGTTCCCCTCTCTATCTCTGGTGAATCCTCTGACTCCCACCTCTGGCCTGTATCCCAGTTCTTGTATGCATGGGTAGGTAAGTCTTTTAAAAAAAATAATAACATGAAAAATCTAACATGAAAGAAAAATCTATCTACTCCTATGTACATAGAAGCACTGTTTGAGATTGCCAAATCATGGAACCAACCCAAGTGCCCCACAATATATGAATGGACAGGGAAAATGTGGAGCAGCTATTCCATGGAATATCAAACAGATGTAAAGGAAGATACCACCAAAAGTGGTGGCATTTGGCACAAAATGGATGGACCTGGCGGTGATTATATTGAGGGAGCTCAGTCAAAAGTGAAAGATTTTTGGATGGTTTCACTCATTTGAGTTATATAAACATCAAAAAATATTACATATTAACAACAGAAGAAATAAAAATTTGAACTCAGCAAAAAAGAAGATAATGGTTACCAGAGGGAATAGGGAAAAAGGGAAAGGGAATGGGGAAGGAATGAGATAGGGTATGGGCATGGGTGGTTTGGTGAAAGCTAGAAATTTAAAATATTTCTTTTAATTATGGGGGCCGAGAAGTTCCAAGATCAATAATTTGAAGACCGAAGAACCAGGAGAACCAATGATATAAGTTCCGGTTCAAATCTAAAAATAGACGATGTCCCCATTCAGGCAGAGAATAAGCTCCCATTTGCTTTACTCAGGTTTTTAATAGTTAGATGACGCCTATCCATACTGAGAAGGGAAATCTGCTTTACTCTGTCTACCAATTCAATTGTTAGGCTCAGGCCTCTGTGGGAGCACAAAGGGTTAAGCATCACAATATGAAGCATCCACAGCCACTGCAGCAAAGAGTTCCATCCCTGGCCAGGGTGGTGACCCACATGGCACATCAGATCTCTCCTGTCTCACCCGCTGCTCCCCTCAGTAGTATATTTCAATAGATCTGCCTGTTCTGCTCCCCACTAGGGTGAATCCTCTCACTGGCCACCCACACCTCTGATCTGTACCCCAGTTCTTGTATGCATAAACAAATAAATCTTTAAAAACAAACAAACAAAAACCAAATGTTAGGGTCACCCTGAAACACCAACACATCCAGAATGTTTAAGCAAGTATCTGGATGCTCCATGGCCCAGTAAAATGGACACATTAAAATTAGTTAACCAGTCTAAAGTTATCCAAAGTCAAACTATTTGAGTTCAAGCTGTCGGAGGTGGTTTCCACCACCTCCCAGCCCTGAGACTTCAGTTACTTAGCCTGTCTCTGCTTTTAGCTAGCCTCTGTGGTGGGCTATGCTTTTCATACGCCTAATTTGTCTTTGGTGGTGTCCCACTTCTGCTCCTAGACTTTAGAGATGTACATAATGACTAAGTTTAGTGAGGGAGCTATATATCTTCTGGTCATAGGAATTGAAATAGGTTCAGGGAGAGTCAGGCCTTGGCTGACTTATGAGATTTGTCTTCAGAGATTAAGTGTCCCTAGGACCATGTGAACCCAGAGCTATTGAGGGACCCATCATGGGAGCCAGGACACTTGGAAGGGTCAAGCCAACATAGGGGAAAGAAAAGAGACTGATCATCCGACACTGTTTGAGTTCTTGAGTGCAACTAACTCTGAAGCCAGAACTACCCTCTGAAATTTTCAGTTACAAAGGACCAATAAACTAACTCACTTACTTCCACCCTCCCACCCTCCTTTCCTCCTTTCCTTGCCCCCTCCTCCCTCCCTTTCCCTCTCCCCCTTCCCTTATTTCCTCCCTTCCCTTAAGTTGATTTGAATTAGGTTTTAGTATGTTTCCATGATAAATCCCAAATTATGCATTATAGTATCTACCTATGTCTTAGGTTTATTGTGAGGATCACATTATATAATGTGTAATGAAATCTTAGCACAGTAAGTAGGTAGCTTCTATCACAAGCTCAATCAACATTCCCAATTATTATTATTATTAGTTATTTGTAATGGCTGCTGATCATGCTATTGTAAGGAAAACATTTAATGAATTCCCTCTTGACTCATGCAGCACTTTCTGAGCCCATACTATGTGTTAGGCACTGTTGTTGACGTTAGAGATATAGTGATGAGTGAGACAGAAGTTTCCCTCCTCTAGTGGTACTTATGCTCTAGTGGGAGACAAGCAATCAAAACATTTTAAACACAGCTTTGGAAGACAGTTAGATCCAATTTCCCACTTTTATAAAAAATTTTTACAGTGAACATCTTTGACTGTTTGACCTAATCATGTCTTGAATTTCTTTTTTTTTTCTTTAAAAAAAGAATTGCAATACCATTTAACATTTGTTCTATATGGCCAAACTCCCTTCCAGAAAGGTTGTATCAATTTACGCTCCCTCTAACCGTGAATGAGAAGGCACATTTTCCCACACTTCTGTAACCTGGGGATATCGTTCGTCTTTCTTATCATATTTTTTAAATATTTTCATCTTACTCATATTTTTTAAAGATTTATTTATTTATGCATACAAGAACTGGGGTACAGGGCAGAGGTGTGGGGGGTGAGAGGATCCACCCGAGACAGAGTGGGGAGCAGAACAGGCAGACTGACTGAAACACACACTGCTGAGGGGAGCAGCGGGCCAGGCAGGAGAGGTCTGCTGTGCCATGTGGGTCCCCTCCCTGGCCAGTGGCAGCGATCAAACTCGTGCTGCAGTGGCTGAGGTTTGCTTCACATTGCTTTGCTTAATCCACTGCGCCACCTGGGAGGTCCTATCATTATGCTTTTTAATTCTTGCAAACATAAAAGGAGAAAAAAAGTCACTTAATGAATGTTTTAATTTGCATTTTTGGTTATTAATGAGGTCTAGATTATTTTTATATTGTATGTGTATGTGCATATGCCATTTGAATTTGAATGTGGATTTTTTTTTTTTGGTGTTTATTATATGTTTGTATTATCTGGACAAAATGCTTTGTCTGCAAGGGCTTTCTTTTTCCCTCTTCAAATATATTAATGTTAACAATATTAACCTTTTGTCATATGCACTGCAAATTATGTCTGTGATTTGTCTCTTAACTGTATCTAGGTTTTTAATTTTTAAAATTCTAAAATTCAGGAGATCTATGTGAGTTAACCTTGGGTAATGTTTGAATTGCCAACACAGGCACTTTTTTCTGAAGGCCTCCAATTGTTGCTTATAGGTTAAAAAAAAAAAAAAAGGAGAGAATTAAAGGGGAAAAAATAGGAAATCTCAGAGAGGGTCAAATGGCTGAGAAACAAAAACCCATCTCAGTCTGCCCAATCCAACTCATGTTGGGGAGCCTTAGCTGTAGGGCAGATGGCCAGGGCTTCTATAGGTCAGCCCAGCTCCTCAGTTGTGGCGCCAGTTACGATCTCCCCAGAATGACTCATCCAACACATGTATCAGAGCCTTCCTAATTTCCTGTCTAGATGAAAAAGCAGCTTGAAGCTGTGGCCCTGTGGCTCTGTCAGTCCCCAGGAACTGACCTGATAGTTCCCATCAAACCCTCTATTCACGTTTGCAGAGAAATCTATAGGCTTGAATGGCACCACTTGGGGTCAGGTTCAGCTCCAAGAACTGACCGATGAAAGAACCTATGGTATTTGAGGAAGGAGGAATGGTTGGGGGGAAAAAGATTAGAATTCAAGATTTAGATAAAATTAGGGAGGGAGCCAGAATTGGAAGGATTGGACTGTTGACTGAGAAATGGGGATTTGGAATGCAGGACAGAACTGGTGGCTCAGGAAAATGATCATGATTAGGAGAGAGGCTAGATGTCCAGGATGGGGTTGAAAGGCTTAGTTTTGGCATCCGCCCAGAAGCTTATACCGAGACAAGACTTGGGAGGTACAGAGAGAACATTTCTTGGGATGGCAAGGAGGCCAATAAAATGTGTGTCATCAAACCAATTATTACTGGGAGTAACTAGAGATCAGTGGCTGATTCGGTAAGAGGTATATAAAATCACTTCTCAACTGGGGCAACTTCAAGTTATCCCAAGTGTGATTTTCTGTACTCCTTACAAGACTAGTCACTGAGCTCTAGAACTGAGTTTTCACAGACCCACTTCTGTTCCTAATTGATGGCTGCTGATAGCATGTCAACCTGCCTTTTGCTGGCAGAGCAGCTTTACCTGGTTTCAGGGAAAGCCCTCCTGCAAAAAGGTATAGAGATTGGCCACTGGAAATTAATGGGATCACACTGAAGGGGTAAAGCCTATGGGATATGTATGGGGATGGGGCATAGTGTCTGCTGTAGCTGGGAGCAGTGTTTGTATGTAGATTTGGGAGAGTGTGATATTTGATATTATCCAGGGCGTTCTTCCTAAGACGGTAATTAATCAAGTAAGCCTAGTTACCTTCTGATTAGGAGTTAGGGAGCAGAATTAAGGTTACAAGTGGAATTAGAAAATTAGGTTTCTCTAAAGGGCACTGAGAGCCTATTTATCCTGACTCAAGTTACACTTGAGCTAGGAGGTGGTGGGCCTTGGCGGGAACAGGGCCCTGATCTGCCTCACTCTGAAGTCCATTAAGAGTACGGAGTGCAAGAAGGCCTGGTGAAGGGAGGGAGGTAGCCACAGGATTCCAAAGGCCTGTGGGTTCCCTCTGCCGCTGCCATCTGTTCTCTTGGCTCCACCGCTTGGCAGTTGCCCACCCATGTCTGCTCTCTGCTCTGGAGGAGGAGGCATTCCTCCACGGCCCATCAGGCAGGATGAGGAGCCATGCCCTCGCCAGGGCTGCGCCACATGATGGATTCAATGATTATGACTTTCTGATGTGGCGGCTGCTCAGCCATGTAACAGACCCAATCCCATCTGGTGTATCTTTCTTGAGAGGGCTGCTGGAAGGGAAAATCTGCAGCCTTTGCATGCCGCTAGAAGTGTGTGTGTGCGCGCATGCAGGTACCGGTGTGTACGTAAGTGTGAACTGTGCGGGTGTCAACCCCAGGAGTCCAAAACCACTGTAGGTCTTTTTCCTTCTCTAAGATCACTGAGCAAAGAGGTCAGTGAGAAATAATGGTGCTACTGTTCCAAGTACCTTCCACAGGCCAGGAATGTGGTAGGTGCTTTACACACATGGTTAGTGTAGTTAACATAAACTTCACAATTCCTGTGCAAAATAAATCCTTCACCCTGCAGATGAGGAGACTGGAGTTTTCAAGGTTAAATGAACAGCCTGAGCGCTTAATTTTAAGTGATAGAACTGTGATTTGAAATGATGTCTCTGGTTCCAAGAGTCTATTTAATTTCCATCTCCTCCCAAATCTCCCCAGAACGAGAATGAGCAAAATACTGCTACACATGAAAATATGAATGATTCATATAAAATTAATGCTGAACAAAATAAATCAGACACAAAACACTGCACAATTCGATCTGAACAAAGTAAAACAGACATCATTAATCTATCCTGATGAGCATTAGAAGAATGGTTACCCTTACAGAAGAACTTAAAAGACACTTCTCCAAAGAGGACATACACATGGCCAATAGACACATGAGAAAATGCTCAACATCCCTCTTAGTCAGGGAAATGCAA
>JAGFMF010011803.1:12610089-12639709 GCA_019455555.1 Galemys pyrenaicus
AGCTCAAGGAATTGGGCAATTATAACCAAAAGTAAACAACAACAACAACAAAAACTTAATAAGACCAAAAAGCCGGGATAAACCAAAGGGACCATAGGGAGGGGAGGGGAAGGGGGGAGGGCAAAGACAGGGAAGATGCCAGAGGGTGCACAAGGGACTGAGGTGATGGTGCACGGGTGAAATGGTGGTGGGTACCCCCTGGGGACTACAAATGATGTCAAATATAACTAATAAAAAAAAAAAAAAGAAGAATGGTTACCCTTAAAGGGGCAGAAATCACTGGGAGGGGGCACTGGAGGAACTTATGGGGAGCCAGTAATAGGTAATATTTTATTTCTTCCTCTGGGTGCATTCAGTTTGTCCAAATTCATTATTTGTATACTTGTGTATTTGTGTGTATAAAAGTGTCCGCTAAAAAAAAATTTCAAAAATTATTTTTGCCAGCACCACAGAGTCTGCTTTGTGCAGGGGTGGAAGACAACCAGTTGGGGGTGGGGGGCTCTTGTTCTATTCACGTGACACTGGGACCTTCAGGAAACTTTCAGGTGAGTCAGAGGTGTGCTGAGGTAATCTCAAGCACTCCAGAAGGACTGGAAAGAAGAGTGATAAGAAGCAAGGGGAGTTAAAGATGGCACTGAGTCTAAAAATCCAGTATGAGAGTAAAGATGGTTGACGGTTAGTGGCCAAGGAAAGATCAGGGGCTTTGAAGTCCAAGAGACCTGGATTGAGCATCTGGTTCTATCCTTTATTGGCCTTGGGACCTAAAGAGAACCATCTTCTCAGAGACTTGGTTACCTTCCCTGTGCAACTAGTCACTGAAACCAACAACTACTGTGAGGGTTGAATGAGTTAAAAGACTAAGCACAGAACATTCAGTAAAAGTGTGTTTGGAAAGTAGAAGGAAAGATGCTCTGGAACTTAAGAGGTCCCTCAAATATCACAGAAGCTGGCAGGTGGAAGATGCCTCACACTTGTTCGGGATTGCTATGGCCAGAAACTCACTGATTTATTGTCCACATGGGGGGACTTGGACTATGATGTGCAGGAAGGACTAGAGCTCGTGGTGACTACTGAAACGACCTGATCTGCTCTACAATGAAATCCATCTGGGAAAGATCTCAGAAGAATGACACAGGTTGAAAGCAGTGAGGAGAGGTTTCCAAGTTGGCTTCTTAGCCAGAGAGCAATTTGGGGGAGAATAATCTCATTTGGGGCGTATAAAGCTATGCTCTCTGGGGTGGGAGTTCTTTCCCTAGGAGAGCACTGAAGCCTACCCCTCGATTTTTTTCCCTCAAAATACAGAAATGGATAGATCTAAATCCTGGCAAAGTCTAAATAGAGCATCAGCCCTCTAAAAACAGACAGATAAGAAAACTGACAGGTGAGAAAGTTCTATGGAAGAACTTCCTGACTCATCTCCTAACTCAAATGCCAACTAACCCAGAAGCTTCATTCTCCAGTGTCCCACTTAGAATTTTCACTTTTTCTTTCATGCTCCTGTAACATACTGTACACACTGCAGGACCCATGGGATAG
This sequence comes from Galemys pyrenaicus, assembly GCA_019455555.1. Classification (NCBI taxonomy): domain Eukaryota; kingdom Metazoa; phylum Chordata; class Mammalia; order Eulipotyphla; family Talpidae; genus Galemys; species Galemys pyrenaicus. The sequence goes on from JAGFMF010011803.1 coordinate 12,611,626, forward strand.
CCTGCCTGGAAGGGAAAGGGCCTTGCATCAGTTATTTTTCTGCTTATAATTTAGAACCCAAATAACAGTGGCTCAAACATGATAGCAGTTCTTTCAGTAAAGTTGTGCTTCAAACTTGTGCTTCAAATGGTACTATCCAAAAAAATGAAGACAACTCACAGACTAGGAGAAAAAATTTGCAAATCTAATATTTGATAAAGCCTGGAATCCAAAATACGAGCAGAATTCCTGAAACTCAGTAGCAAAAAAAAATCCAATTTAAAAATGGACCAAAGATTTAAATATAATTTCCCCAAAGATATATGAGTAGCTAATAAATACATGAAAAGGTACCTGACATTAATACCTATTAGGAAAAAGCAAATCAAAACCACACTGAGAAACCATTTCATATCTATTAGAATGACTGTAACCAAAATGATGCATGAAAACTAGTCTTGCAGAGGGTGTAGGAAAACTGGATGCCTCATCTATTCTTGGTAGGAGCATAGAATGGTTTAACCACCATGGAAAATAGTTTTGCAATTTCCTTATAGATTAAGCCTAAGAATAACTCAGTAATGCAAATTCTAGGCATGTACCCACAAAAAGAAATGAAAATATGTGTCTGCATGAAGACATGTAGACAGATGTTTATAGCAACATTATTCAGAATAGTCAAAAGGTGGGAAAGAGGCCAGATATTCATTAACTGATGAAAGGTATACTCATATGTTGGAATCTGACTTGGCAATAAAAAGGAATCACAGATACATGCTACAACATGAATGAACCTCAAAAACATTATGCTCAGTGAAAGATACCAAAAAACAAAAACAAAACCACAACCCCATGTAACTTCATTAATATGAAATGTCCAGAAAAAATCCATTAACATAAGATAAGCAGAAACTCAGAGGAGCGAAAGTAGCTTTGTAGTTGCTATGGGCTAGGTGTGAATGAAGACAAATGAGCACAGAAATTGTGGTGAGTGTTACACAACCTTATGTTTTTTGTTTTTTTAAAGGTTTAATTTATTTATGCATACAAGAGCTGGGGTACAGGTCAGAGGTGCAGAGGGCTGAGAGGATTCACCAGAGACAGAGTGGGAAGCAGAACAGGCAGATTAACTAAAATACACTGCTGAGGGGAGCAGTGGGCGAGGCAAGAGAGGTTTGCTGTGCCATGTGGGTCCCCTCCCTGGCTGGGGATCAGACTCGTGCTTCAGTGGCTGTGGATGCTTCATAGTGCTGCGACTTAACCCCTTGCACCACCAGGAAGGCCCCTTATATTTTTTTGGCATAGAAGAACTTGGTATAGGCCAGAGGTGTGGTGCCTGAGACGATTCAACATAGACAGAGTAGGGAGCAGGACAGGTGGATCTACTGAAATACACTGCTGGAGGGAGCAGCAGGGGAAGACAAGAGAGAGTTATATGTGCCATCAATGGGTTAGCTCCCTGGCAAGACTGAACTCAGGCCATAGTGGTGATATCACTGAGACTTAACCCCTAGTCCACCAGGGAGGCCCCATACAACCTTGTATCTTTATTAAGTTACTTCTGTTATTCCTTAATTATGTTTTCTTTTACTGAGGGGTAACATACATACCAAAAAAGTGCATAGACTTATGTGCATGGTTGCACGTGCACACACACTCAGCTTACCTATATATACCTGTGTAACAACCCTGCAGATCAAGATAGTAGACATCTCTGGCACTCCAGAAGTTTCCTCCTAGCCACTTCCCCCAGAAGTAGCCACCACCTAATTTGCCACAGAGTGTCACCTATTTCTAGAATAATACTGCCCAGAGTGGGCAGTCAGTGAGTGTTGCCCACCACTTGTATGCTCACGTGATTCTTAATGTGTACCCTGGGCCCTTAGTTACTGTCCTCCCCTTGCAACACTGTACCCCACACTGGACACCATCCCTCTTTCTACAATCCCTCAAAGTAGCACTACCATGTGTTGATTATTACTGAAGAAGTCGGGTCCACTGGGAAGAATTATAATACAAAACAGAAAACAACCTAGAGAAGCTTGTTAGGCATCGCATACTCTTGATCTGCTTCCACCATCCTCTGTCATCAGGGCAGAGGGACAGAAGGTCCCTTCTCCACCTTATGATTGCCTACTCCCTTGCCCCATAAGAATCACAAACTCCAAATCCTACACAGGGCAGGAAAGTAATGTAACAGGGTCATCCCCAGGAAAGGGGGAAATTCCAGAATCCCGGTTGTGCCCTAAGTGGGTGGAGCTGAACAGGGAAAGAAGATTCTGCAGAGGACAGAAGGAAGGGAGGAAGGAGGAAGCAGGATGGAGAGCAGCAAGGAAGACCTGGAGGAGGCACGTGGAGCAGAGCCACATGTGAAGAAACTGCGCTTGCTTTTTGGTCCTGGACTGGTTGGAACAAATGTGGGTGAGAGACCTGTGGGAGGTTAATAATAGCAGCTTTCACCTTGATTTTGATTTTGCTCTTTTCCTCCCAGATTTGTCTGACTCTTTCTGACCCTTCTCTATAGGTCTCTACTAAAAGGTCCTTCCGACTTGTGGCAGGCTTTTGGGCCTTGCTTTGGGCCAATCCTATTTGGCTGGACTTTTACCCTCAAGGAGATGGGTAACTTTAAATGCTTAACTGAGTAACTATGTTCTTTGTCCTTTCAGTATTGCACCCTAATTGTATTAAAGTTCCTTTCCATTTAAGGTTTTATATGTTTGTCTTAATGCAGCAGATGGCAGAACCCATTCAGAGAGGGCAGGCTTGGAGGTTCTGGGGTTCTGCTCTCCCTGCCCTATAACAGTAACACGTGGATGGAAGTGGGCATGGGTGGAAGTGGCTGGAGGTGAGGACAAACTGAACTCCAGATAATCAAGAGCAACCACATTCAGCTCCAAACAGTGTTGCTAAGGCAGGAGAATGAGTATGTTTTTCATGAAAGTGGCCTATAATCAGCCAGCTTGCACATCAGCTCCAGACACTTCCCTTTGCTCCTTCTCCCCTTTCCAGACATCCTACACCCCTTCTTTGTTATGCAAAACAAGTCAGTCTTCAAGGCTTAGGTCTTGCCTCTGGGCCTGGGAAACAGTACCTTCTCTTTCTCACCAAAATCAGATTTCAAGACTCATCAAAGCAGTTTCCTAAAGGAGAGAACCACCTACTCAGAAACTCGAAGAGTTTGCTTCAGCCTTTTAAAAACTAGCACTTTTGTGTTTTCTGCTCTAGTCTCTCTTTTTTTTAAAATGATGAAACTGAGACCTGGAGAGGTTAAATAACTTGCCCTGATCATAAAACTCTTAACTGGTGAAACCGGAAGTGGAGCCCTGACTCCAAAGTCCACGAAGGGAGCTTGTTCATTGCTCTGACCCCAAAGTTAGCAGAAGTCAGAGCCCATACGAAGGCATCAAGGCATGTTGTATTTGAACCCAATTAAAGAAAGAACTGGAAGAAGGAAGGCCTCTTAGACATGTGGGGAAAACTGGAGGGGAGGAAGGGCAATTTGTTTAAGGAGCTGGTAGAGGGCCCTGAAGTAAAGCGTGGGCTGGCCCCCCACGCTTTAGCTTCTGGAGCCTGCAGCCCCCTGGCTGGTTCCCTCACCTGCTGCCTGGCCTTTCAGGGAGACTGGTGCTCTGGGCAGAGGCTGCTGCTGAAACAGGGGGTGGAGAGGAACTCTGAGGCAGAGAGCCCCCCAAAAGCCCCTAAAGGCTAAAAAGCCACAAACCAGAATTAAGGGCTATAGCAACAGGGATTATAGCCTTATAGAGGACAGCGGAGCAATACAGGTCACTATCTATGGGTTTTCACCCGCATGCACAATTGCAAGGGACCTCAGGCTACAGGAACAACAACCATGGGGTTTATTTACAAACAGGGGAAACAAGAATGCTTAGTATTTACAAGAGGCTGGTTGCTTCATCCGGACAGCATCAGTGTTGGCAGTCACTGGTCACCAGGAGTGCTGGGCAGCACTACTGACCTGCAGAGGTGGTGTTCAGGAACACCCAGTGTTATAGCTCTTGTGAGTTGTTGGCTTATATCAACAATGAAGAGCTCTGAGACACCAGGCCCAGGGCCTTTGGTGCTCCTTCCAGTCAGTGTCAGAGATAGGACCAAAACCCAGTCTCTGCAGAGTCCTTCAGCCTCTCTTCCCTCCTCAGAGGGCAGCTCCTGGACACGTCCCTCCTTTTTTTGAAGGCTGGAACTGTCTTCTCCTCTTTGGAGCTCTCCTCTTCCCCTGCAGGGGCTCTTCCTTGGGGCTGCCGCTTTTCTGGACCCCTTCTTCCTCCAGGCTGCTGCTTTTCCATGCTCTTCTCCATCTGCTTTTCCTTGTGTTTGATGAATCCTGCTGAATCAGTGCTCCAGGCTCCCTCTGACCCTGTCTTATATTTACTTTCAGGGTGCCCCCCCCACAGTCTGATTGGTCCATTTTTTAATCCTGCACCTGATTGGTCTGTTTCATAATTCAGAAAGTACAATTTACACAAAAGTGTTCTGCCACCACTGACTTGTGGTGAGAGGTGGAGTCCTGGCAACCAAGCATCAATCAACCCACAGCTCACACCTGATTGGTCCATTTCACGATCCAGACAGCACACTGCTATATAAAAGGTTTCTGAGGAGTGGCTGCCACAACTAACTTGCAGGGGAGCCGCACACAACTGATCCTGCTGGTTGCAGCCTGGTAACAGTTCCCATCATTCATCAAAGCCTGGTAGCCTGAGGAAGCTCAGGGCCTATCCTGTAGGACACTTCCAGTTGATTTTGGTTCAATTTATTCCCTCTAAATGACTTTGAAATGTAAATAAAATTAAATTAGTGCTACTGGGGCCTCCCCTGGTGGCGCAGTGAGTTAAGCAACGCACTATGAAGCAAACCGCAGCCACTACAGCACGAGTTCGATCCCTGCTGCCGGCCAGGGGGGGACACCCACATGGTGCGGCAGACCTCTCCTGTTGTGCCCGCTGCTCCCCTCAGCAGTGTGCTTCTGTTGATCTGCCTGTTCTGCTCCCCGCTCTCTGTGGTGAATCCTCTCACCCCCCACACCTCTGGCCTGTACCCCAGTGCTTGTATGCATAAATAAAAATAAATCTTAAAAAAAAAAAATTAGTGCTACTGCATTTGTCTCTGGTTAAGGCTGTAATGGGCTGCAACAATGCTGCCCCTGAGATCAGCAGTGGAGAGAGAAGCCCAGACTTTAGTAGTGGGGCAGGCTCTGTGACCCTCTCTATAACTCTCCCCTCACCCACTCGGGAAGGAAAGGGCATACTGTCCAGATTCATCTATTTGGGGGCATTGGGAGTAGTTCAAGTCAATTCCACCCTTTGTTCCTCCACTCAGATTGTTGTTCTCTATAAAGGCCCATTCCCACTGTCCCAGTCACCTTATCAAATGTTAGGAAAGTGAGGGCAAATAGTTTGGGGGCTTTTTGTTGTTGTTTACCATGCCTAGCATTATCAGTGACTCCCTCACTAGTACTTGATCCCTGGGTCTATTCACCTCTCCACAGAATACACTCTATTGCCCTAAATTGAATTTTCTCAACTTAAGCACTATTTTTAAAAAAAGATTTATTTATGCATACGAGCATTGGGGTACAGGCCAGAGGGGTGAGAGGATTCACCAGAGACAGAGTGGGGAACAGAACAGGCAGATCAGCTGAAACACACTGCTGAGGAGAGCAGCGGGCAAAGCAGAAGAGGTTTGCTGTGCCATATGGGTCCCCTCCTTGGCCGGCAGCAGGGATCAAACTCTTGCTGCAGTGACTGCGGTTTGCTTCATAGTGCGTTGCTTAACCCACTGCGCCACGAAGGAGGCCCCAACTTAAGCACTATTGATTAACATTCTGGGTCAGATAACCCTTTGTTATGGGGGACTGTCTGGTGTGTTGTAAGATATTTAATAGCATCCTGACTATTTACCCATGAAGGGGTGATTATCCACCCAGTTGTAGCTTAAAACATCTCTACACATTGTCAAATGTCCCCAGTGGGACACTCTGCCCTAGAGAATTGGGAGTGTGGGAATCAGAGAATGGAGGACGCATGAAGGAGGAGTGGACTACCAAATCCTATATCGTACATGTGTGTTTTCACTGCCACCATCTCATCTATCCTGCCTCCCCATACAGTTTCTTAAAAACAGATTAACATTGTTCAAACATAAATAACAACAACCATCCAATCTTTGGACTAAACATCAGGAAATCTGACCTCTTCCATTCAGGAACCTCACTCCACTCTCTCCTGTTCTACTAGCCCGATTTACCTAGCCTAGCTTCAGGGACTGCCCACCAAGAAACCAAAGAAGGGGTTTTCCTATAGGATTTCTCCATTGGTAGAGCTGCCCCAAGAGAATGAGTTCTTAATAGAGTGTGATTCCCCACGGAGGAACATATTTCTTGCCAAAAGGATTTCCCAAAAGAAGAAAATTCCAGATGGAAGGTGATTTTCCAAAAGAAGTAGGCTCCCAATACTTCTTTAAAGACTGGGCAATTAAAATTCCTCAAGAGCTCCCTAATACTCCAATTGCCCCAACGCCCAGGAGTACTATTTTCCAGGATTTAGAGGTTCTGATAGCAAAGGCAAAAACAATGAATTTGTTCTGGGAAAGGGAGGAACCAGGGCAAGTCTCCACTTCACTGTGCCCTCCCACCTCTCACTTCATCCATCTCAATTTGCAGAACCAAATTGTGGGAAAACAATCTGAATTTTAACTCTATTTATAAATCTCTTAAAGCTTTCATGTGGTCCTGAAGGAGGCCTCGCCAGAACATTCCACCTTACACAGAGGAAATCAAAGAAAATGAATTATAATCTCAGGACAAAGCTTGAGCCCAGAAGTACATGATCCTGGGAGGCTCCCTAGCCCCTACTGGATTCATTATCACAAAAAGAATTAAAACCCTACCGCCTATCCTTGGATTTCATGCGTGTGTACGCATTTGTTCCATTTCCACCTCTACCAAAGTCTGTGCCTGGCAGATTTTCTGATTTTTGAAAGTCAGTAAAGACTGGAGTCCAAAAGCACGCTCATCATCTGGAGAATGTCCATCAGGCAGTTTCGTGTCCATGGGATGTTTATGTGACTCATGGCTGCTGGGCTTACTAGCTGATTAAAACATGCTCGGCTGGACCCAACTGCACTTGTGCTGTCTTTGGGCTAATTTGAAATTTTCCCCTTCTAATTCAGCCCTGCTGGAACACCTAAGGCAGATGACAAAGGATCCACTGACCACAGAGAAGGGGGAGCCCTTCACACATTTGCACATAGGTCCGTTAACAACGGAGTTGACTTCCAAGTTCAACCTCTGCCCCTTCCAGGTTTACAGACAGTGGTTTTGGTCACTCCATACTGATGGGCACTGTGTACTGCCCTCTGGAGGGTGGATAGCAAGGAGTGGGTTTTAAGTGCAGTGGGAAAGATTCAAGTTGCTGGCTCTCAATGAGTCCTCCAGCTCCCCTGTGGAATAGCTCTTCGTATCATTCAGTGCTCCCCTTGGTCTCTACCTGCTTGTATCCTCCTGCTGCAGCCCTTCTGAAGCAGGTTCTGTGTCCAGATCTGCCTAGATCCTCATCCAGGGGCACAGACTGGCCTATAAAGGGAGTGTCATGAACCCTGTGTCTCTCTATCATGTTCTAGGAGGTAGCCAGAAATAGAGTTAGACTGTAGGGAATCCAGATTATTTTCCAGATATCCTTCCTGCAGATCAACAGTTGATCCTTTCACTCCAAAGCCCATTCATGACTGTTAAGACTAAGGAGACTCTCACTGTCTACCAAGGCACTGCCCTCAACTGTAACTCCCTGAGCCCCAGGAGTCCATATCCCCCAGCCTTCTCCAATAGCCTTTTTCAGGGTGAGGTGTTAGCATGTCAGAGATTGGCGCAGTGTCTGGTCCCTTTGATGGAAGATGAGTGATTGTAGTAGAGTGTGTGTGTGTCTGTGTTTGTATGCATGCGTACGAATAGATGAGAGTCGGTAAGGCAAAGAGAAAGAGGAGAATAAGGGCAAAAAAATGCGGGGCAAAAAGAGATGAATTGGGAGGGGAGAAGAATCAAAATGAGGCTCTAACTGAAACCCAAGTTGACCCAGAGGATTTGAGTTTATTACCTCGTTGGGCCTCAGTTTCCTCATCCATGAAATTGGGGCAATCATTATAGCTACTTTATAGTTCTAGTGTGAGGATGGAATGAGTTCATATACTTAATGTGTTTAGAGATTGGCTGTTTGTGCTTTTTTACTATAAATTCCTACTATTATCATCAAGGCTATTGTATTATCATCATCATTATCACCTCTGCTTTCCAATTGTAGAGCATAAGACATGTGGAGAAAAAGACTCTCCTTTGGCTCCTCTGCTCCATCCTTCTCACTTCCTGTGTCCTTACCAACCACATCTAGTACCAACATCATTTAGTACTACTTACTATCTCTGGGAATAATTTCCTCCTTGAAAACTCCCACAATTTTCTCCTTCCTATACTTCCTCATTAAACAGACCAGTGGTTCTATTTATCTGAACTATGTGTCTAAAAACATGATCACATAGGCTGTATGAAGGAGAAGATAAGATGGAGTGGATAGTTTGGATACAATGGCAGAGGGCCTTGAATCCTGGGTTAGAGCTTGGATTTTGTTCCGAAATAAGGGGAGAGCCACGGGTATTGTTAAAGTATAGCCTAATCTGGGCTAAGCATCCGTAGGTCTGGCTTTTAAGGACTATAAAGAAGAGAGTAGCATTTCAGCTCATCTATACATGTATATCTGTCATAGGGACAAGTTTGATAGTAGAGAAGACCAGAGAAGGCAAAAGGGCTTGAGACAATTGGCCCGGAGGGGAAAGAGCTGCTGGGAACCCCAACTCAGGGCCAGACATTTTTCTGTGATTGAGCCTGAACTAGAAACCAGAGAACAGTATATACCTGAGTCTTGCTGGGTACACATGTGTGGGCATGTGGTTTGGGGGTCAAGGTTTAAACACACACTTTGGGTTCTACTGTAGAATCTCCATGGAGTTGTGGAAATGAGCCAGTAGAACACCATGGTTATCTGACACTGCACAGCTGCCTGCATTCAAATCCCAATTCTAAGTGAATAAAGCACTAACCTTGACTAAGTGAATAAAGCACTCTCGCCTGTGTCCTCATCTGTAAAGTAGGTATGTTGGCAGTAAATGCCTCATAGCTATTTAAAAGAATAAATGAGTTTAACCACTTAAAATACTTAGAACAGTACCCAGCAACAGAATAGGTCTTCAATATGGCACGACTCCCATCACTACTATTACTATCCTATTATTACTAGTGGTAGTATGCGACCTATTTTACTAGTATTATCACACCATTAGTAGTAGTAGTAGTATGCCATATATATTACTAGTGTTATCATACCATTAGTAGTAGTACTCATATACAATATATCATTAGTAGTCATATGCCATATATTATTAGTATTATATGGCATTAGTAGTCATATGCCATATATTATTAGTATTATCAGACCATTAGTATTAGTTGTAAAAGAGAATGAGAATATCTTGTACTGAGAATGAGAACACCTTGATCTCATCTTGGTCTCTGATTCTTTCTTAACTCCCCAATTCCCAATTCCTCTGGGACTGATTGCTTAATCTTCCTTGCTCCCCTCAAACAATCCCCTCCTCTCTCCCTTCAGAGACCAAGTTGGTTTACTATGTCCACTGGCCTTTGGGATTGGATCAAGGATGGCACTTCCCCTGAGCTTTAACAATCAGAAGTTCTGCTGAGTATTGAAACTGGGAAAGGTAAGAGAGTTTTAGGGAGCCTGAGTTAGAATCAGCTTGAAGCTGGTCCTATAATCTAAACCCACTGGGGGCAGAGACATTGTATGTTGGGGCTCAGCTTGATATGTTGATATCTTTGGATTCTACAAGACACTCCATATTTATGATACTAAATTTTTCCCTTTCTTCCTTGAATTAGTTTCTGTTGCTTGCAACCAGAATACCAACAAACACAGACTTGTGTATGTGTGTAATCTCATTCTGTGTGTGCATGTTTATATATGTATGTGTATACTGTCATGCTAAAACACACACACCATAGATATACACACACACACAATTTCTCATGAGTCATCTGTCGTTAATCAAGGTCCGGCCAGTACTCTGGCCCTGGGACTAAAGGATAAACTGACAGCTCATCGCAGGCAAGGGCTTCATTTCTTGCAGCTGCTTCCTCCCACTCAGCTTCTAGTCCTAATGGCTTCCTGAAGTTCCTTAACTGTGGCTCCTACAGCCACACCTCTGTGCCTTTGCACATTGAGTGTCTTCTAGCAGAACGTCTTCCTTTGGGCTACCTCCTCTGATTCTTAGATTCAGTTCCAGCATTCCTTCTTTCAGTAAGTCTCCCCCGGCCCTCCCTTCTACTTGGTTTGAATCAGACACTCCTCAGGGCTTTGGTGATACTTCTACCAACTAATGACTGACCAGGCTCTGGTCTACTCCTCTGACTCTGACTTCCATGAACTGGGGGCTCCCTGGGGGTAAAGACCATACCTTGTATTTCTGAACCTCCAGTTCCCAGTGCAGTGCAGTGTCAGATGCACAGAAGATGCTCAGTGTTGAAATGAATGAGTATAGACATTGATGGTGGTGATGTGAAGAGACAGATCTTTATTAGTATTTCTTGTGCACACTAGACTCTGTTACCACCCCCAGTCCTCCTTAGAGCAGTCTTTGAGATACACATGGTTTTCTCCATTGCTTTACTAGACCAGGAACCTGAGGCTTAGAGGCTATGTTAAGTTAGCAATAGGTTCAGTTGCAAGTAATGAACACTCCAAGCGAGAAGTTTGTTTCTTGCTCATGTGAAAGCTAGAGGTGAGCAGTCTAGGTTCACATGGCAGCTCGGCTTTACCAAATCCTTAAAGTCTGCTTCAAGTTCCACCATTCCAAGAGTGTAGTCTTGTTATCATGGCCCACGGCCAGACAGGACCCCCAGGAAGAGCTGGGAACTGGCCAGTTTTCCTCACGATGATCTGTAATACTCCAAAGTGGCCCAGCACTGGGCTGTGGCAGAGGCTCACCGGCTACGAATAGGAATTGACTGGATTTTGCACTAGAAGTAAATTTTAATCACTTCTCCAGTAAGCTTGCTGCTTAAGCCCTTTGGGATTGGACACGGTTTTGTTCTCCTAGGGGGAGCCTCTAGGCAAGGTGAACCACTCTGGTATCTAGAGGAGGACTTGGAGGAGATAAAGATCTGGTTTCAGAATACGGCATCAAAGTTTTTCCTGGCTGAAGCTGACTGCCATGGGGATGGGTCAGGTACCCATCTGGACAGCTGCCAAATGGGTCTGGCATACTTGAATCCTCTTCAAGCTCCCAAAACATGCTTTCCTTCCAGAAAGCATATTTTAAAAAAGATTTATTTATGTATGCATACAAGAGCTGGGGTACAGGCCAGAGGTGCAGGTGGTGAGAAGATCCACCAGAGACAGAGCAGGGAACAGAACAGGCAGACTGAATAAAACACACTGCTGAGGGGAGCAGCGGGCGAGGCAGGAGAGGTCTGCTGCGCCATGTGGGTCCCCTCCCTGGCTGGAGGCAGTGATCAAACTTGTGCTGCAGTGGCTGCGGTTTGCTTCATAGTGCGTTGCTTAACCCACTGCGCCACCAGGGAGGCCCCAGACTTTGGGAAAATCACTTCCTATCATTGAGCCTTAGTATCCTCTGGGTCAGCCCCTAGGGAGGGTCCGTCTATGTAATGGACAAACAGACTATACTACCTTTGAGGTCAGAATAGAGGTTACTCTTGGTAATACTGACTTGGATGAAGCATGAGGGAGTCTTCTGGGGCACTGGGAATGCTCTGTATCTTGACCTGGGTGATGGTTATACAGTTGTACATATAGGTTACTTAAGGTTAGGGGATTTTACTGCATGTAAGTTACAGCACAATGTAAGAGCAGATTAAGAAAAGATGCCCCTTGTTCAGAAGCATCCCCTAAAGGGTGATTTTTGAGGACTCAGAGGAAGGGCGAAAGCAAAGCACCTTTCACAGGCTGGCAGGCATTATTGTGTTCTTCCATCCCCTATTTGCACCTCTGATGGATTTGTAAGCTACAATCTCAAATAAAGCACTTTTCATAAGTATTTCTGGGGAACAAAACTGGGAATGTGGTCAGCTATATAAATCAACCGGGAAGACTTCCCTGATGTATCAAACTGGAGACAGAAACACAAATGACAAATGAGACATCCTGGTTTTCGGCAGAAGAATCATCATGCCTGTTTTGAAGTTAGCTGAGGCACAGTGGGTAAAGGTGATTTGTCTAGGCTGGCCAGTCTAAAGGAACCTCAGTCCCCCCTGACTCCCAGTCCAGTGCTCTTCCCTGTGCAGGAATCACCCATAGGGCCTGAACGTTGGACCTGGCTCCGCCTCGCCCCCCTGTGGCCATCCTGGGAACACTCATGTTGCAAGGCTGCCAGGACTGTCTGCACAGATGGGCAAGGTGGCCACTGCTTCTGTTCTTTGGAAGCTTCTGACAACTCAGCCATGGTACATCCACCCCAAAGAATGATTTAACAGAGAACAAATCCCACCTCCTAAAGGTGGAGACAGAAATCCCAAACAGGCTTCCCTGCCTTGCTGCATATTCTTTGCAAATTTGCTGCTGAATCCCTGCTAAGAGAGACAGAAATTTCAGTGTTATCTCCCAGGTGTCCTGACTGACCTCTTGACCCAGCAAGTTCCATTCTCAACCCTCAGAACCCCCATGCTTGATGTGTCCTGGTGAGAGTTTATTCCCTTGCACTTGTGGTTTCCTTCACTCCCCATTCACATGCTCCTAACTCTCTCTTTCCTGCAGTGCCCTTCCCCCTGCTTCCTGACAGCTGTTCTTTTATCTACAGGACTAGAAACTCTTCCTGGCTGATGGGAGAACTTTCCATCACATCTGTCAACTCTGTGGTCCCACTTAGCCAGGTTCTCCAGCCCAATACATCCAAGTTGGTAGTTACTTAAAACACAGCTTAAAAATAAATTTTTTAAAAATTATTATTGTGGTAACACTGTGCCAACACTGTATATGATCCAGAGGCATAGGTTCACATCTCTCACATAGGTACATCACCAAACCACCCCATCACCTGAGCACCTATGCCCCTTTACCATAGACCATTGGATTCCCTCCAAAGTGCAATTTTGGGGGCCTCCCTGGTGGCACAAGGGGTTAAGCACCGCACTGTGAGGCATCTGCAGCCACTGCAGTGCGATCCCTGCCAGGGAGAGGACCCACATGGCATGGCAGACCTTACCTGTCTCATCCGCTGCTGCCCTCAGCAGTGTACCTCAGTCAGTCTGCTTGTTCTGTTCCCCGCTCTGTCTCTGGTGAATTCTTTCACTCCCACACCTCTGGTCTGTAACCCAGATCATGTATGCATAAATTAATAAAAAAATGCAATTTTGGCGTGAATGCCTTGGCCTCCTAGTTCATGCCTCCATTCATCCAACAAGCATTTACTGAGTACCAACTGTATGCTAGTATTATGGTTGGTACCAAAAATAGAGACACAAAATATGATCTCAGTCTCTAATTTGACAATCAAAAATGTACCTTCCACTCTTTCCCCTTCCCTTTAAGAGCTCTGGTTCTGAATTTTTGTTTTGTTTTGTTTTGCTTACCAGTGGTGACCTTGAGCAGAGAACAAACAAGGAAAAAAATCATTATTATAGATGCCAAGTGCTATGCTAGGTGATTTACATCTGTTATTTAATTTTCATGACAATCCTATGAGGTAAATACTGATTCCCATTTTTCGAGGTGAGGAAATGGAGACTCAGAACTTCAATAAACTTGTCCAAGAGCTCATGGCTTGTCACTGGCAGAGACATGACTTGAAACCATGTTCCTCAAGAAACCCATTTCCTCGCCTGTGAAGAAGCGTCTGCACCATGACAGTCATGCTGGATACGGATGAGCAGCTTCTAGGAAAGTTTTCTGCTGTTCCTGCCCCCAGGTTCTGGGTCTAGGCCTCGTCCAGAGCCTCAGGAGTCACGGGAAGACTCAAGGCTGTACTGGGAGGTTTGTGGGGTCTGCCCAGGGGCTCCCTCTTTCCCCACGGATACATCCACTCTGCCCAACTATAGTAATCTCATCCCAGCATGGCATAGCTCAGTGGGAGGAAGAGGAAAGTGGTGTGTTGTTGTTTGTTTTAAAAGTCAAGTGTGTGTCTCAAAATAATGTTAATGGATTAATCAAAAGACAGGCACAAACAACTTCATTCATAATAGCCAGCAACTGGAAATAGCACAAGTATCCAGCAACGAGAAGTTGAATAAATACATCGTGATTAAATAGGTTATCTGTATTTACATTTCTATAGTAAAATACTACTCGGTAATGAAAAAAGAATTCCTTGTAACCCCATGTAGCATCACGGTTAAATCTTACAGATATGTCGAGCGAAAGAAGTCATCACATATCGTCTGAGTCCCTTTATGTGAAGTTTGAGAAGCAACATTTAAGGGCAACAGAAATTATAGTAGTGGCTACCGTGGGAGGGGTATTGGCTAGGAAGTGCATACACTTCTGGAGGTGCTAGAAATGCAGAAATGCTCTGTGTCTTCATCCAAGTGGTAGTCACATGAGTGTATTTGCTTTACTGCATAAATATTAAGTCTCTGCTTAAAAAATAATATTCATGTCTCCAGGGATGTTACCCATGCCCCATCACTTCCCCACATTCCCTAAGCATCCCCTCTACCTGGGCCACCTGAAACAGAATGGATAAGTGAATGCTTGGCCTAAGGGAAGGGTGGTTGTGGCGGGGGTGGGGGTGGGGGGGAGGGTTGGCAGGTGTGGGGTATGAGGGGAGAAGGAAGAATGGGTACCTTCTATTTTCAGGTTCTTGTCCATTGTTCTAGGAGCAGGTGGGTGGGTACCCTTTCCTTTAGCTAGCTGTACCCTAAATCACCTTGAAGAGATATTGCTCTTGGTGTGTGGGGTTGCACCCTGGGATTCTCTGACACCCTATGCAAACAGCACTGACAATCCACAAATCCAAATAAAGACTTGCCATATTTCTATTAAGGAGAGACAGTGTTTAAAGCCTCTGCAGGTGCTTTACCTTGTTTAAACCTCTGGGGTTTATTGGATTTTATTGCTGAGGAGAGAAGCCCTCAGAACAGAGGAGCTTGTTGGAGGTCTCCTGGTAAGTTAGCAGTAACTGGGACTGGAGCCCAGCCTCTTTTCTCCCAGCTGAGGGCTCCTTTCAGCTGGTGCAGGATGCTGGAGTTGTGTGTGTGTGTGTGGCTTATTTTGGGGGGTATTTTTCAGAAATTAGTGGGGCTTCACCATGGACTGGAAAGGAAGCTCAGCGTGGACCCTCCATGTGGGAAATGAGATGTGTGTGGTGACTGGGCCGGTTGTGGGTGGCAGTGAGAGCATCTTTGGAAGCCCTGACTTTCCAGCTACCCTACCCAAAGAGAGAAGGGAGCTGGAGGTTTTCCTGCTTTTCTGTAGCCTCATCCTACCCCCTTCCTCCCCACCCTCCCCGCAGACTCTTCCTGCTGAACCCTTTCCCTTCTGGATACGGTTTTGCTTTAAGAGGATTTCTGTGTTTGTTGGCTGCTTTCAAGGCCTGGGAGTGGAAGCTCAGGCTGGAAGACCTGGGGTGAAAGGCAACCCTACAAGGGGAAATAGGGGTGGGAGTTTGCACTTCTCACACTCTGAGGTGGGACCTTCTAGAACCAGTGTCGATCGATCCAGGTTCAAGGCAAACAGATAAACAGACACAAAACCTGCCTTTCATTCAGCCTTGAGAAACTGAGGATAAATGAGAAACAGCTCAACCCTTTTCTTTCTTTTTTTTTTTAATAAAGATTTATTTATTTATGCATACAAGCACTGGGGTATAAGCCAGAGGTGTGGGGGTGAGAGGATTCACCACAGAGAGCTGGAGCAGAACAGGCAGATCAACGGAAGTACACTGCTGAGGGGAACAGCGGGCACAGCAGGAGAGGTCTGCCGCGCCATGTGGGTCCCCTCCCTGGCCGGCAGCAGGGATGATCGAACTCGTGCTGCAGTGGCTGCGGTTTGCTTCATAGTGCGTTGCTTAACCCACTGCGCCACCAGGGAGGCCCCAGCTCAACCCTTTTCTTCTGGGAATGCTCTCTGCTGTGTAACTTCCCTCTCTCCTATTCGAGTTTCTTCTTGGTCCTTTTCTCCTGTCTTCAGTGTAATTGGAGACATTGAAGAAGGTCCGTGGGACAGGGAGGCAAAAAGAGAGACTGCCTCTGAGCCCACCTCCTCGCCTTTCCCCTGAGCTCCAGGGCTCCTGAGGAGTCTCTTTTAGACCCTCCTCGCTTTTGAAGATCACCTGCTTGCTTTCTGTATTGCCAGGCCCTTTTCTGGGTCTGAGATAACACCTGGCACAACCTGGCACCCTTGCCAGGGGACTGGCCTGGGGTCTGGACATCCCAAGAGTGGGTTTTAGTATAAGGCACTATAACCAAACCCACACACTCCACACTGCAGGGCCCCCAGGCCACCCATTTAATTATCGAATATATCCCATTTAGTCATTATTTAGTTATTATTATTATTAATAATAATACTGATTAGGTTTGAACATCCTAAAGCCACAGCTCCTTCTACTCCTATTCCCCAACCACCTACTAGTCCTTAGAGATAACGAATGTCATCATTTCTTGAGTGTCCTTCTGCAGATATTAAGTACAGACCTTTAAATACAACATATCTTGCTTTCCTCTGTATTATACACACATACATTGCCCTGAACCTTTTACAGGATATCTCGGTGGTGGTTCCACACAAGTACACAGTGTCCTAATTTTCATGCAGCTGCATGATATTCCCCTGTATGGATTAGAACATATGAATTATCATATAGACAAGACACTTATTAAATGCTGGGCTTGATACTGGACAGTAGGTTTTAACAATGATGGAGGCAAAAGTTCTGCCCTCGGGGCCTCCCTGGTGGTGCAAGGGGTTAAGCACTGCACTATGAAGTCCACAGTCACTGCAGCAAGAGTTCGATCCCTGGCCAGGGAGGTGACCCCCATGGTACAGTAGACCTCTCCTGCCTCGCCCGCTGCTCCCCTCAGCAGTGTATTTCAGTAGATCTGCCTGTTCTGCTCTCCACTCTGTTTCTGGTGAATCCCCCCCCCCCCCACACACACCTCTGGCCTGTACACCAGTGCTTATATGCATAAATTAAATACAATCTTTTTTAAAAAAAAGTTCTGCTCTCATGGGGTTTACAATTAGGGGACAAAGATAAGACTGGAGACAAGTACCCTTTCTGTATAAGGTTTTAAATGGGAGAACTATGTTGTAAAACTGAAAGCCAGAGTGTGCCAGGGAGGCTTCTGAAGGCAGTGACATCCATCATCAAACTGAATGGGCATTAGCCAGATGGGGGTAGGAGAGAGTTTTAAGCTGTGTGAGAGGAGACAGAAAGCATTCTAGGCTCTCAGCGCTTCAGTACAGGGGTGGGGTGGAGAGTGAAGCTGGTGAGGTCAGAGGGGCCCCCACGGACTTGCCTTGTCAGCCAAGGAGGGATGGAGGAGCAGAGACGCGAGGACTTTAGACTTGATCTTGCAGTGGGGAGCTTCGGATGGATTCAAGCGTGACTGACATGATCGGTCTTGTGTTTTGGAAAGATTCTGGTGGCGGCTGTGTGGAAGGAAGATGGATGGCATGAGGAGCCACAGGAGCAGCAGGGAGGCCAGCTGGGTACTCCATCCACCAGGCCTGAGGACTCCCACACTCACTCACGGGCCCAGTAGTCTGCCCCTGCTTTCCTCTGCTGCTGTGGGCTCCAGGTAATCACAGCCCTTCCCTTACCTGAAAAATGCAAGCGTTGGGGAGGGGGAGTGATAGGTCACAGGAGACCCCAGCTTCCCTCAGGACTTCAGCCTTCTGCTGAATAAACTGACTTCTGGGTTCACCTCCTCCCCAATCCCTTCTCCAGACCTACCTTTTCCTACCTGGATGCTTTAATACAAATTGTCTCTTCTCTCTTACCAAACAATGCTGGTCCTCATCCCTTTTCAGATATGTCAGTGTTTGGCACCTAGTAATCATTCAGTTAGCTCCTCTCTCCTCCTTTCCCCAAACTTGCAGGCTCCCTGTTTTCCAGGGAGATGAGGCCTAGGTTAAGCAAGGAAAAGTTAGAAATGATTAGGCGGTTTTAGGGAGAAATAGGTAGATGGACCCCAAAATAGTTAAGTCTTGAAACAAAGGAAAGGAAGCATCTCAGGAAGGCCCCAGGAGATAGGGAAATGCAGATTTCTGAAGAAAAGGCCCCAGGGCATTCAGACACAAAGAAGCAGCTAATAAATGTAAATTAAGGTGGATTCCAAAACACCAGAACTCCAGATGGAAAATTCCATGTATCAAAAACTCTAGACAAAAGAAAATTAAGTAGGGCCATCAGGAATGACCAATCACAGAACGGCTAGTCAAATTTTAGAATAATGAGGGAAAAAGTGTATATATTTTCAAAGTAAAACCCCCACATGGCTCTCTTGCCCCTCCCAGGTACCATATACCTGGGGGTCTTTATTCTTCCCTTTTTTCCTAAATAAACCTTTCTTTTCAAGACAGAATTTGCTTCTCTCTGCTTACTTATCTAAAAAGTCTGTGAATTCCTTCCTATGGCTTCATGGAACAAGTAATTGTCAGGGTGAGAGGCGGTGACAGCTACAAGGTAACTTAGCTCAGGCATCATATTCACTCAGTCTCTCCCGGTTGGTTCTTTAGCCATTTCTTAAGGTTCCAGTTTTATTGGGCTTTCTCTGGTTCCCCAGTTGATGTCCGGGCCCAACTATGCCAAATTTGATACCATCTCTTTTGATAGGGGTTGGGTTCCAAGTCAGGAGGATCCCTCCCTCACCCCTGTAGGATTTCCAATTCTATTGTATCCCCCTTCTCAGAAATCCCCCAGGAAAGGAAATTCCCACACTCTCCTGGTTATGCACTGGCTCCTGTGCTTGATGCCCTGGCTGGCTGCCCTCTTCAACTGCCTTTTTAGATTCTGCTCTCTGGTTTCTAGCTGGAGGCAGCCAGTGGGAAGAAGCAGTAGCGGCAGATCTGAGAGCAAGAGGAGAGGAAGGCCAGGGTGTCCCACCCACACCTCCCTCTCTGCCACGCTTCAGTTTGGGCAGAGACTGCGATTCTCCAAGAGGCTGTTACAGCCCTGCTGGTGGGCTGCTAGCACCCGCAGCTCCAGCTCTTGCCAGCTCCCTCCTCTCCCCCAGCCCCTCCAGTTTCTTGCCTGCGAAGATAACTAGCCCTGGGTGCTTCATCCTCTCTTATTCGTTTTCTTAGAGCTGCCTGCAGGTCTGTAAATCCCTCACTGATAGATCTTCAGTTAAATCTTTGATTGGGGTGGTTGGAAGGGGCCAGAGGGCCCTTCGTTTCCTGCCAGGACGATGGGCGAGTTCCTCAAATTCCCCACCCATCACTTTCCTCCCTCCACCAACTTACTGGGGTGAGGAAGTCTGTCCCTCTCCCCTTGGGCACTGGCCATTCTTCCTTTTGATCTGGGCAAGTTGTTTATGCTCTCAGTTTCCTGGTGGGTGTCAGACTTCACTCCTGGGTGGTTATAAGGTTTCCTGTGCTCTTGTGGGTATATGTCCAGTACAATGCCTGGCACTCTGTAGAGCCTCATTAAACCTTAGGTTCCTTCTCCTTCTGGAAGGGGCTTCCATTCCACACTTGCTTCCACCTGCCCTGTGGGGAGCACTGGGGGTCCTGGGAACAGAAGACAGGGGGAGTTAGGGACTGGAGGTAGCGTTCCTGATGATTAATCCTCTCCCAGAACCACATGTGTGACTCCATTAACCTAGAAGTGCCTCCAATGCTTCTGCCTTTCACATGAAGAATTGGTTGGCAAATATGTGTGTGTATGCGTGTGGGGGAGGGTGGGGGGTCCAATCAGCTCCTCAGGGGAGGACCTGAAGAAGTCCCTCCCCAGGTCAGGCTGTCCGCCATTAGCACAGCCTGGCCAGGCACTGCTCTCACTCCATTAGCCCTCAGGAATAAAAAGAACGATTTCTTAAGTCAAGAATAATTATTTCAACCAGCTTTCCTCTGCAGCTCGCTGCTGTGCTGGCTGGGCCATGTGTGCTGGCTGACAAATTAATTTCTATTGGGCTGGAGAGGAACCACATGCTTGGGGGATGGGGGGAGGCAGGTAGGCGCTGGGAGAAAAGGTGGGAGATGGAGATGGTGATGCAGAGAGAGGGACAGGGAAATGGGGCTGAGAGAGGGAGGGAAGAAGAGAGAGAGACAGACAGAGAGAGAGAGAGAAAGAGAATATGAAGAAGAGAAAAAACAGAAGAGAAGTGGGATGTGTGTGGACACTGGCTCTACCCCTACACTTGTGGGGGCGCTAAGCCTGGGCACTCAAGCAGGCAGGAGACCATCCCTCTAGGAAATCTGCCAGTGAGCCAGGCTCTTCAGCCTCCCCATCTTGGACAGCACAGGCATATCATCTAACACTCAGGGTAAGTGCTCTTCATGACCCATCCATAAGCACAGAAGTGTCTCCCACACCCCAGCCTCCTACCAGCCTAGTGCCACCTCCCTCCTCTCCCCTCCAGAGTCTAAGAAGAGCTTATGGAACCTACCTCCCCCTAATCAGAACCCAGGGGGTTTGGAGGAACTGTGCCCTTACCCCTACCTTGCCTGCCCCTCTTTCCTCCCTGTTCTTCCTTCTCCCTTTCCCTTTCTTCCCCCCTTCCTCTGTCGTCTTCCCCTTCCCCTCCTGAGGTAGAAGAGGGTATTAGTCTAGCAAACACCTTCCCTTTGGGAGAGGGATTGGGGAACACAGGATATCTTCTCCCCTCTGTAAAGACTCAGGACCCACCTCTCCCTCCAAAGCAGGGAAGAGTGTTCAGAATCTGCTTCCCTGCCCCCACTTCCTGCCAGGATGCCAAGCCAGATTTGACTCAGCTGCTCTAATCTTGGCCCTGCATCTTTTAAAATGATATATATTATGCATTTATTTATTTCCTTATTTATTCATTCTTGTTTTTCATGGAGGAAATTCCTAAGCTTAAGCAGCTTGGTAGGTTTTTACATGTATATATATATATATATATATATATGCAAACCTTCCTAACACCAACCACTTAGATCAAGATAGAAAACATTCCCAACACTCCAGAAACCCACTTTATAGCACAGTCCCTGTCTATGCCCACCCTACCCCAAGGTGACGACTATTCTGACCTCGGATTAGTTTTGTTTGTTAGTGAACTTAATATGAACAGAATCATGCAGTATATACCCTTTTGTGATGGTTTCTTTTGTTCAACATTACATCTGTGGGATCCATTTATGTTGCTGTTAGTTGCAGTAATTCACCATTTTTCATTGCTGTAGAGTACTCCATTGTATGACTATATTGCAGTCCATTCAACCACTGCAGTTCTATCAATCCTGTTGATAGATAGCTGAGCTGTTTCCAGATGGGGTTTTATAAATATAGCCCCATGAGGATTCTTGTATCAGACACCTTTGGCAAGACACCTAACCTCCCTGAAGCCCAACTGCTTCATCTCTAGAATGAGAGGGAGAGAAGATATTAATTATCCTGTTCAGTAGGCATGAGGATTAAATGAGATAGCATAAGCAAAGTGCCCAACACGATGCCTGGCATACAGTTGATGTTTAATAAATACCATTTCCTCTAACCAGCAATCTATTCGGAGCTGGTTTCCAGATGTTGCAGTATGTAATTTCTTTTGTTTTAAAGATGTCTTTATTTATGCATACAAGAGCTGGGGTACAGGCCAGAGCTGGGGTACAGGCCAGAGCTGCAGGAGGTGAGAGGATCTACCAGAGACAGAGTAGGGAGCAGAACAGGCAGATCAACTGAAATACACTGCTGAGGGGAGCAGTGGGCAAGGCAGGAGAGGTCTGCTGTGCCATGTGGGTCCCCTCCCTGGCTGGGGATCAAACTCAGGCCACAGTGACTGGCAATAACTTAATAGTGCTAAGACTTTATAACATCGCGCTGCTGTGCTGAAGATGCTTCACAGTACCGCGCTCAACCCGCTGCACCATCAGGGAGGCCCCGCAGTATGTAATTTCTAGCTTGGGACCCTGAAGTCGGGGAGCCACCTCAGCTACCACCACACGCAGTGATCATAATGGCACTGAAGACCATTGTGGAGCTCCCACACAGTGCTGGTACTCTAGGCTTTGGCTGTTCTCAGAGACCCAGTTCTCTGTGGCTTTTTAGCCTTTCTAGAGCATCATATATGATTCTCATTTTACAGATGGGGAAACTGAGTCTCAAAATATTTTTTAAAATCCGTTCCAAATCACTCATCCATTTGGCCTGAAAGTAAAGACAAGTTCCTTTCACTTTTGTGTCCAGCAGGGTGGGAGCTCTTATTTGTGGAATAGCTGGAAAATGAAGTTTCTCCTGTGTCTGGAGCTTCCTCATGGGTGAACTTTATCAGAGAAGCCGGCTGCCACTGTCTGCACTTGGTTTCTCCCCTAGAGAGCCCTCCATTGCCTGAAACTGTGCTGCACCATGGAGACATTAAGCCAGTTTTTGAAACGAAGGGGGTCACCTTATTTGCTCTTGCCCAGCATGTAGGAGAGCATGTGTGCTGGACTGATAGGGAACTCCCAGGGGTTTTCACATCTGGCCTCTGACCTGGGGATCAGTCGTAACCTGGTCAGTGACCTGCCTGTTCTTCAAAGCTCTTAGAGAGAATTCTGCTTTTCCTAACGTGGGGGAAGCAGGCTGGGGACCTGGCTGCTGTCTGGCAAGCTGCACCACATCCTCTCTGGATCTTGCTTTCCTGGCCAAAGACTGATCTTTTCCAGCTGCAACGTGTACTTTGGAAGAGATGATGCAGGGCAGCTTCACGCCACTTCAGAGAATGTGGTGAGTGGGTGTGGTGGGGGCAGTAGTGGAGTTGCACACTTCCTCTCAGGGTCTCAGGCCTTATCAGCCCCTTGAAACTCTTTCCCTCCTGCAGCCTTTTGGAGGAGGGGGTGCTAATTGCGAAGTGGAGGACCACTAATGAGCTGGCTGAGGACCTGAGAGACAGTACTAAAGCGCTTCCCTGAGTTTCCTTAAAAGCCCTGGTGGCAGTGAAGCCTCCATTAGCTGGAAGATTAATCACCAGACAGGTCCCAGCCACTCCCAGGCAAGGTGCCCCCAACTGCTTCCAGCTGCCCCCAGCTGTCCCTGTTGCCCCCAGCTATGTGCTTGGGCCTTAGAGATGCCCCCACCCTTGACCTGCCCAATTGGCTCTTAGATGAGTGAGCAGGACAGGAAGAAGATAGTCTGTGGGGCTGGGCCTGGGGGACAGAGAGATGGGGGGGTGGAGACCTCAGAAACAGGGACAGGAGACTCTAGGGAGCTATTACAGAGGTTTTGACAGACCCTCAGGAGAATGCAAATGATATGCAAAATATGCAAACCATCAGTGATTAGTCGTGGGTCGACAACTTGGGTCATTTGAGTAATGAGTTGACAGTTCTGTGCTCTAAGTCTGTGATTGGGCCCAGGGAAGGGTCAGGCACTGTGACCTTGGTGGGTCCAAACCAGGACCTCTGACCCCTCAGCTTGCCAGTCTCCTGGGCACCCTTCCAGGCCACCACCTTTGGGCAGTGAGGGGTTCAGATAACCAGAAGCTCAGAGAAAACCCCATTTGGGCTGCAATCTGCCCCACCCTCACTATAGCTCTGCACAGTCCTTATCCTGGAAGTGGCCTTGGTAGGCTCAGCTCCAAGTCTTGCCTCCTACCCTCCTTTCAGTGTCATTCTCTTCTCTCCCCCATTCCCACCCTGCCCTTTCCCCTCTAGCTTTGCAGTCTGTGTGTCTCTCCCCTTTCTATACCTAGTTTCTGGGCATCTCTACCTCCTGCTTTCCTCTCTCTACCTGTTTACTTTACCTGGTGACCTTGCCTTGGTGTTCTTAATGGGAAATGCTCTGACTTCAATTGCCCTTATGACTCAGTACTTAATTTGCATCTGGTTTTCATTTGATGCCTTCAGAGCACCCAGCCAGCCCTGCTGGGTAGTGATGGGGGTGGGGGGGGGGTGGAGGACAGGGGAGGACCTACTTTATCTTCTGAATATTTCCTAGAGAAAGCCCAAAACTGCCAGTGATGCCTGCCTCTGATGGCAGGGCGGTGGGAATCCTGGGAGAGACCTTGTCCACCCTCTTACCTTCCACCATGCATCCTGGACATTTTGGAATTCTTTCCATGCTGGCAGGATCCAGGAGTGGGGGATAGCCTTTTGAACCCTTAGGTCTGCCCCCAGCGCCTGTTGGAGAAAATTCTTCCTGGAGCGCTTGCCATGACAGGGCAAAGTTCCTGTTGTCTGCCTGGCAGTGTCTGGGTATAATGTGTACAGTGAAGTGTGGGAGGGGGTGGGGGTGGCTGGCAGGTAGCTTCAGAAAAGTCATCTGCAAGAAGTCCCTTCCTCAAGGGAAGCCAGGAGAGGGCTGAGCAGGGAGCTCTGCTTCTGGGTCATTCTCTGGGAAGGTGAGAGAGACACAGAACATCTAGGAGGCCACCTTTCCCCTAACCTTCACCCCAGGGGAGTGGCTGCAGGGGCTGGCAGCACTGGAACCCAGAGTCTGACCTTCTAAAGGTGGACCTGGCTCAAGGTGGGGGCCAGTAGTTCAGACTAAAGGACAGCAGGGGCCGATGTCCTGCTGTGCTTCCCTCGGCTCTGTGGAGAGCTGACTCTAGGAGGGTGACTGCGCTTGGCACAGGTTGGCATTGTCCACGTTGTCACTCTTGGAGTCAGACAACTGTTGTTCTGGTAGTGGTGTGTTTGTCACTTATGTCACCCAGGGACCCTTATCTGCTCCCACTTTCCTCCTTCACTCTCACCGCTGCTGGAAGAGAGCCAGGAGGCCAAGAGGAAGACACTGTTCTGAGCTGGGGCTCTGATGGTGATGAAAGTTGGTACTTCCTGCGTAGAGTTCCCTCATCTGCAAAGTGGGGCTTCTCCTGCCTGACTCCCAGGCTTGTGGTGACAACCAGTGAGAATGTCTCAGGGTTCTGGGGACCACACAAGGGTGAGGTCCCAGTGCATAGACTCCCAGAGGTTTGCTTTGCAAGCCCATCTAGTTGTATAAGTTATGGTGTGCTTGTTAAACCTGCCCTTCTCCACCTACCCCCTGACTTTGCACCCTAAGAACCCCTTTATGCATTGAGTCTAGTGTCAGCCACGCCCCTTTCTTGCCAAACTCTTCCATGGAGACCTCCATTTCCCAGTCTTTTTCTCCTCTCCCTCAATCCCACAACCCCTCACCCCAGCAGTGTTCTTTGTGACTTTGCTAGGACAGCTGGGAATCAGACCTCCCACCTCCCGGGGGCCTTCTCCAGTGTGCGAATCGCATCAGCTTTCCAGTAACCCTCCTCCCTGCAGCCTCCTGTGGCTCAGCCACTGACGGCTGCTCACGACCTTCAGGCAATACCAGGATCCTCTTTCCTCTCTGCAGCTCACCCCACTTACCTCCAACCTCAGTCCTCCCTGCTTGCTGCCCTTCTGTAAGACTGGCTAACCCTGAAGCCCCTAGGGGGGATCGAGTGTGCAGGAGCTGGGGCCTGGCTCCTCCATGGGTCGAACAGGGAAAGAACTGCACAGGGGAGAAGTCGACAACAGCTCCTCTTCCCGCCTCAGACTTGACACCTTGAGCCCTCATCCTCAGACAGAAACAGAGAAATGCACAGCTGGGACAGGGTAGAACTTGACAGGATTTAGGGAAGCCCCCAGCCCAGGATGCTTTGCTGAGCTGCTCTAAGGCTGGAAGGGTGGGTCACAAAGGAAAAATAGATAGGGCCTGGGTCAGGATCAATAAGGCCTGGGTTAAGGAGGCCTTAGCTCTCCCTAAGCTCAGGTGTACCATTTAATGGGCACCAAGTGGGCAACTCAGTCATCAAGAGATATATTATTTTCATATAATAAAAAAAAACCCTAAAATTAAAGTAAAACCAAATTTATGATTGGGGTAAGAAGAGTAATGTCTCCCCTTCTCTCCACTTCACCCCAAGAAAAAGAGGTCTGTGTTCTAATCCCCAGAACCTGTGACTAGGTTAAGTTCTATGACAAAAGGGAATTAAGAGTTGCAAATAGGATTACAATTGTTAATTAGCTGATCTTAGGGAGATTAGTTTGGGTTATCTAGGTGGCAACATTGTACTCACAAAAGGGCTGAAGAGCCAGAATAAGGGAAGCAGATGAAATGAGAGTGGCGTTAATGGGATGGGATGAGATGAATTCTGCTGGCTTTGAAGATGGAAAGGGGCTAAAAGCCCAGGTATGTAGACTGACTAAAAGCTGGAAAAGGCTTTTAAAGGAAAAAAACAAAACAAAACAGATTCTTCTCCACGAGCCTCCAGAGAGAAATGAAGACCCGCTGACACTTGAGTTTTTAGCTCAGTGAGACTTATGTCAGATTTTGTCCTAAGAAATGTAAATGAAGCCACAAACTTTGTGACAAATTGATGATATAGCAGTAAAAGGAAACAGGTAGAATGAGTCAAAGATCAACATTTTAAATTGACAAGTGTCAGGAAACTCCAGGCTCCTTGAAGGAGATACATAGATAAACATGTTGAGCTCTTGCATGTCTGAAAATGTTCCATTTTACTCTTCCTGTAGTTGAAAGGTTTGCTGGGTATGCAGTTCCTAGATAGAAAACATGTCCCTCCAAATTTAGAAGTTCTTGCCGGTTGATTGTCTTCTAGCGTTTATAGGGATCTTTTTCTGTTTATTGTTCTATATCATCTCATGTATGTCTTTTAGTACCGGGACTTTTTCTTGTACTACAACTGTGTAGTGGCAGGAAGGGAGCACAGGAGCAAGGTTCGGGATGGTTCTTAGCAGACGGGTCAAGGAAGGAGAGTCTTGGAGCCCTCGGTGGCTTTTCATGCTTTTATTAGTAGAGGTGGCCAGGTACATGGCAGGCAGGGGTGCCGGGGGGCCGGGACGCTGGCAGGCCTCTCAGGCCCTGGCACACCTCTCCCTTTCGGCTGCTTTGCCGCTCTTCTATTCTCCCGCTGCTCTCGCTGTTGGATGGTCCTGTCCGTCCTGGCGTCCTCATGGTGCCGCCCATTTAAGCCCGTGTCCAACTCAGGTGCGCCCACCTGCGCATGCCCACCCTGGAATGCTCGCAGCACCGCAGGTGTCCATCATCACAGTGGTGGGAGGGTGGAAAGACCTGATTGTTCTCTGACCCTACGACATGGTTTCTGTTTCCTTATTCCCTTTTTTCTGTTTGGTCTTTGTATTTCAGGTTAGAGACTTTTTGTGCACATGTGGTGACCCTGATGTCTGTTAATATTTAAATATGTGTTCCTAGGAAATCATTTAATAGCTCCATGAAAAGCTGTCAACTAGTGGGCCTCATGCGAGGCTGATCAGGTGGGGAAACTAGCTGCTTCATTAGTAACTAGCTGGCGTCAGCACGTAGAGACGGTTCTCTAGTCAGTTTCTTTTCCTTAGAAACAATTCTCCTATCTCCCAGCTAGGGGTAAAATCCTGCATGAGCATGCTGAGGATTGAGTAGGGGACTGAGCTGGAGTCCCACATTAAAACCCAGAACTGGGCTGGAAAAGTAGAACAAAATCAGTGTTAGAAATTGGGGCAGAAGGGTCTCCCTGATGATGCAGTGGGTTGAAAGCTGCACTGTGAAGCATCCACAGCAGAGCAGCACCAGTTTGATTCCCCAGTCAGGGAGGGGACCCACATGGCACAGCAGACCTCTCCTGCCTCGCCCGCTGCTTCCCTCAATCTATCTGCCTGTTCTGCTCCCGGCTCTGTCTCTGGTGAATCCTCTTACCTCCCGTGCCTCTGGCCTCTACCCCAGCTCTTGTATGCATAACTAAAAAATCTTTATTTTTTTTTAAAGACTGATTTATTTATGCATACAAACACTGGGGTATATGCCAGAGGTACGGGAGGTTAGAGGATTCACCACAGAGAGTGGGGAGCAGAACAGGCAGATCAATGGAAGTACACTGCTGAGGGGAACAGCGGGCACAGCAGGAGAGGTCTGCCGCGCCATGTGGGTCCCCTCCCTGGCCGGCAGCAGGGATCGAACTCGT
>JAGFMF010011803.1:12639759-12700198 GCA_019455555.1 Galemys pyrenaicus
GAGGTCTGCCGCGCCATGTGGGTCCCCTCCCTGGCCGGCAGCAGGGATCGAACTCGTGCTGTAGTGGCTGAGGTTTGCTTCATAGTGTGTTGCTTAACCGACTGTGCCACCAGGGAGGCCCAATAAAAAATCTTTAAAAAAAAGAAATTGGGGCAGGAGAGGAGGGAACGCAGGGTCACCTACTTTGGATTGGCTGAATTTTTGATTCCCTGATCATATAACCTACTTGTAGCGGCCAGGAAGGGGGTGGCACAGGAGCAAGGTTCGGGATGGTTCTGGGCAGACGGGTCAGGGAAGGAGAGTCTTGGAGCCCTCGGTGGCTTTTCATGCTTTTATGAGGTGGCCAGGTACATGGCAGGCAGGGGTGCCAGGGGGCTGGCAGGCCTCCCAGCCCCCAGCGTACCTCACCCTCTCGACTGCTTTCTTCTCTCTCTGCTGCTGCTGCTGCTGCTGCCCCTTCGTCCTGTCGGTTCTATCGGTCCTCGCAGTTCTGGCATCCTCATGACGCCGCCCATTTAAGCCCGTGTCCAACTCAGGTGCACCCACTTGCGCATGCCCACCCTGGAATGCTCGCAGCACCGCAGGTGTCCATCATCACAGTGGTGGGAGGGTGGAAAGACCTGATCATTCTCTGACCCTACACTACTGTCTTCTATTTTCCCCCTCTACCTCATTTTTTTTTTCTACTTGGTTAATTGGCACAATCATCTCTACTCAGTGGAATGAGGTTGGCATGGTGAGATAAGACATAAGAAGTCTCAATAGGAGGAAAACTGGGAGCTTCGCTATTTTCACTTTTATCTGTAGTGTTGCATGTAATCTTGTTGACACTGAATTGTGTTGCTCAGATACATGTGTTCCTTCCCATTGTAGCTAACTAACTGCCCCACTGGCCTGCAACACTGAAAAGAAAGCTCATGATACTAAGAGACAGTGCTTTGGGAGTCCTGCTTTCTGGAACTGGTATTTCCAAACATCATACACTTGGCTCCTCCTCAGTAGGCCCCACACCAACCATCTGCCTCCAATATTGGAGGGTATAAGGATATTTCAGCTATGAAAGAGATGAAGCAGGGAAGGATTCCAAGAGGAAATAGAGAGGCAGAAGTGGTTGAGGATAAGGTCTTTGTTCATCATTCTGTGGTCGTGCTTTGAAGGGGATGCTGTGCAAGTGTTCAGGAGGGGAGTGGGAGCAGGAACTGACTACAGTTGTCTGCTATGGGCTAACTAAACATTTTGAAATCTTCCTTCCCTTTACAGCCCCAGAGGCCTCAGTGTCGGAGTGCTAGTAAGTGGGAGGTGCTGAGTTGGGTTGGTTTTAATGTGGCTACTGACATTCTCTGTCTCCCCGGGAAGCTGGGGCCCAGGGAAGTAGGGTCCAGCAACTAAGGCTACAACCACGCTCTCCAATGAGTCAGTTCGAGCAGTCACCTCCTCGCTACCCACCAGAGCTGGTGCCTTATGGAGCAGGTCCTAGGCAGAGGGGAGAAGAAGACTCTGACAGCCCTAAGACCCTGCTCCCTCTTCCTCTTCTCTCTGCTTCTCCCCTTTCCCCTGTCCTTCCCTCTGCCATCTCCCAGGAAGCAGCAGACACAATCAGCAACTCTTATTATTTTTTTTTAAAAAATAAATAGGCACTTTAGAGCTTTTATGGAGGAGGCTGAGGCCCATTAAGATACAAATTAAATCTTTGAGGGAACTGCCAGAGTGCAGATTCCCTGTGTGAGGAAGGCACCTCACTGGCAGCAGGGCTGCCCCAGCCCCAGGCTTCCACCAGGAACTCGGGCCTCACATCTCTCTCTCACCAGGATTAAAGTGCAGCCCAGGGTTGAAAGGAAATTAATCAGTTTTGGCATTAAGTGGGTTACGGGGCAGGCCTAGAGTGGGGTAAGAGGAGAGAGAAAGTAGAGAGGAAGTGAAGGAGTGAAGGGCGTAGAGGATGAGAAGGGGTATACTCTGCCCAACACTTTACATAGTGCTTAATCCCATCTCCAAGTGTAGGAAGGAATGACTATTATTAACCACATTTTAAAGATATGGAAAACTGAGGTTCTGAGAAACTAGCGACAAGACAAAAGATCTCCAATTGTTAGGGGTGAAAGATCCTCCTAAATGGATTACACAAATAGGTTATGGACTTCAACCCCCATTCCAGATCTACAAGATCCAAGAACTACAAATCCTCTAAGGTCATTACCGAAGAGCAGATCACTGGGACCTGAGGGTGAAGTTAAGCAGCCAGGCTGAATATAAAAGCAAACATATGGGCTTTGGGGGTCTCTCTTTTCCTTGGGAGCCAGCTCTCAGCGCACCTTTGGATTCCAGCTCCAAGAAACTGGTAGGACATTTATGGATCTGTCTCCATCTCTTCTCCCCTTCTCTTGTAAATAAAACCCTTTATTAACCTTTGTTATGTGTGCCTGCAGTTGGGCATTATAAGTGTCTTTCAAGCGTGCGGGTGAAAACCCATTTTCAGTCAGGCAAACCCATTTTATATTAGGGTTACTCTGTACACTTTTAGTAGGGGGGAGGAAAAAAGGGACACGTGTACACACACACACACACACACACACACACTTGTCCCCTTCCTTTCATCCATCCCAGGGTGTTCCCAAGTTCAGGAGCAAGGAACTTCTAACTGCACTTCCCAATGACCAGTAGCTAGTCTTACTCCTTTTTTTTTTTTTTTTTAAAGATTTACTTATTTATGCATACAAGAATGGTAAGGGCCAGAGGTGTAGGAGGTGAGAGGATTCGCCAGCGACAAAGTGGGGAGCAGGACAGGCAGACTGACCCAAACACACTGCCGAGAGCAGCAGTGGGCGAGGCAGGAGAGGTCTGCTGCGCCATGTGGGTCCCCTCCCTGGCTGGGGATTGAACTGGCGCTGCTGTGCCCTGGATGCTTCACACTGCTGCACCACCAGGGAGGCCCGCCAGTCCTATTCTTGAGAGTCTCATGGTGAAGGGGCTTTATCTGGCTCCCAGCACAGGTACATCCAAACCCCTGGAATGTGGGGTGTGGGAGGGACTGCTAGTCAGTCCATTCAAGTGACTATTGGAAGCTGTGTTAGCCCTTGGGCT
Organism: Galemys pyrenaicus; assembly: GCA_019455555.1. NCBI lineage: Eukaryota > Metazoa > Chordata > Mammalia > Eulipotyphla > Talpidae > Galemys > Galemys pyrenaicus. The sequence continues at coordinate 12,642,841 of JAGFMF010011803.1, forward strand.
GCATCATCCAGATTTGGACAAACTTAGGGACTGAAAAGGACTTGGGACTGGCGGACTCTGCACTGAGGGATTCGGGAACCAGTGTGGGTATGGGGATGGTGGGACAGCGCAGGCTCCCCTTCCTTCCTCCCACTTGTGCTGGCGCTGACCTGTCACTCATTCATTCACTCAACAAATGTTTATTCAGCACCTGCCGTGCAGCTGGTGGGGGGCTAAGTGCTTCAGTTAGGGAGCAATAAGAATGAGAATAATGCTGTATTTCATCTTTCTAAGAAGCATATTTTCCCCACGATTTTAACATTTCTGAAATCAGGACGTGCCTTACAAGCAGTGAGTGTTACAGTTATTTTCAGCAGTGTTTTATTTTTCTTGGAGGTACATAAAGTCACAGTGCAGCCAAAGCATGACAGCTTAGACTTGATGACATTTGGTTACAGCTGCACTTAAAGTACTTTCTACCATGCCAGGCACTGGTCTAACTATTCCATACGTCTTGCCACATCAGGTCTTCCCAATTACCTGGGGATGGAATTACTACTGTCCCCACTTTATTTATTTTTAAAGATTTATTTATGCACACAAGAACTGGGGTACAGGCCAGAGGTGTGGGAAGTGAGAGGATTCACCAGAGACAGAGTGGGGAGCAGAACAGGCAGATCAACTGAAACACATTGCTGAGGAGAGCAGCGGGCGAGGCAGGAGAGGTCTGCTGCGCCATGTGGGTCCCCTCCCCAGTTGGGGGCAGGGATCGAACTCATGCTGCAGTGGCTGCGATTGCTTCATAGTGAGGTGCTTACCTACCCCCTTGCGCCACCAGAGAGGCGCTGTCCCCACTTTAGAGATGGGAAAACTGAAAGCGGGGAATGTGCATCTTCACCCTCCCCCAAGCTACCCCCTTCAAGGAGTGGGCAGTCCCAGGGGCTCCTTGTAAATACCAATGCCAGGTTTGCAACTGCAGCTGAGCTGCCTGTGGGGCAATGCAGAGGAAGGAACCCACCTCCTAATCACCCCACCCAGAGCTCGCACTAGAGCCCTTCCCTTTAGGGTAAGAGTCCTCCTTCTCCACACAGGGAGTATGGGGTAGACAGTGATTAACCATGGAAGCAGCTGTCATTCCTCTCTTCCTGACAGCTGTGAGTGAGCTTCAGGCCACAGGGTGAGAGGGATGGGATAGAGAGTGGAGACAGGGGAGAGGAACTACAGAGAAATCCAGATTTAGAAGTGGGGTACTATTCCTGGCACCTCCCTGGGGTAGACAGGTGGACATTTCTTGGGGTTTGCATTTCTCCTTTTCCTCATTGGTCTCTGTCTAAGAGGACACCTGCCAATGGAGAAAGTTTGCAGCAGGGAGGAGAAAAGGGAGAGAAGTCACCAGAAACCTTGCTTCTGCACACCCCCACCACCCCCGCAACAACCCCCTTACCAGCCCCATTCTAAAACATGCCAAAAGCCAGCTGGAGGAGAGGCCCAAGGTGTCACCCCCTCCTCACCAAGCCTCAGGCAAACTTTGTGGCTTTCTAGGCCTCAGTTTCTCTGTCTGGGTAGCGGAATTAATTCTTCACAAGGAGACCGTGCATGGGGAAAGGTGAGGGCTAAGAAATTCAGATTCTTCAGGCCTTTGTTCCCTAGTCCTGCCCCTTCCCCAGCTGGCTCTGCCAAGTGCTGGGAAATGAAGACTTCACCTGCCAAGAGAAACTGGGAGGGGCACTGAGGGCCCTGCCAACTGCCTGGAGCTGTCAGCCTGGCAGGAATTAACTAATCAATCCATTCCATCCGGAGGCCTTAGGCTGTGTGTTCTGGATAGACACAACAGCAGCTCCAGCTGGATTAGGGTCTGGGAGACGCTGCAGTCCTGGTCAGGTAAAGCTCGGGTCCTGCAGCCTGAGAGAGGCTGGGGAAGAAGGCTCGCCTTCCTGAGGCTGGTGTGTCTCATACTAATTTGCTCATTCAACAAACACCATTAAGCACCTGCCGTGTCCTGGGTCAGACTGAGGCAGGCAGAGCCTGAGACAGGGATTCAGGTACACCTGGTTCACTAGGGAATACCTGCTTCTCAGGGGTTCCACGGTCGGGAACTTAGTCTGCCCCAGCTGCTATGACAGTATGAAAAACCTGGGTGGTTTAGATAACAGTTGTTTATTTCTCACATCTGGAGACACGGGAGAGCAAGACCAAGGTGCAAGTGAACCCCATTTCTGATGAGGACCCTTCAGGCTTGCAGACTTCCATGCTCTGATAACATGGCCTTTCTTCAGTACCCAGTGGAGAAAAATCTGTCTGGCTCTTGTAAGGACATCAATTTCATGATGAGAGCCCCCATCTCTAGACATAGTCTTAACTTAATTACCTCCCAAGGACCCCACCTCCAAAGACCATCACCTTGGGGGGCTAGGGCTTCAATGTCCATATTATTTATTTGGTCAACAACAGGAGCAGAGCAAGGAAGTGGTCTTGGCTGATGTCTGGCTCAGCCTCATCTGCAGAGGACCCTGGAACAAAAACTGCAAAGTTGTCTCCCCTTTGAAAGGAGGACAAGTCCCTTTCACCCCTCATCAGTTGGCCATTGGTTGTGGCTCAAGGAAGTAGGTAACCTCCAGAAATAGGCACTTCCCAACCAACCACAAGAATGGGGGTGGGGGGGTGTGATACTCCAACAACAGGGTGACTGGTCAAAATCCAGAGCAGCAGCAGACCATTAACAGTCAAAACCCAGATGATGTACTTGCCTGGGGACAGGGGCTCTGAGCAAGGAGTTAACAGGTTTGACTATGCCCATGGTTTCTAGCCCAGCAGTATTAGCATCATCTGGGAAACAAAAATATTCCCTTCTAGTGCCAGAGGCCCTAACTCAGGCACTCTGGGCAGGGGGCCCAGCCAGCTCTTTCTGTAACAGGGTGGTCCCCAGGAAAGAGGTAAGTTCCAAAATCCTGGTCCTGCCGCGTACGTAGGGCAGAACTGAGCAGGGATAAAAAGATGCTGGGGAGAAGAGATTGGAGACAGAAGGAAGGGAGAGAAAAGGAAACGGGATGGAGAAAAGCAAGGAGTCTTGGAGGAGGCACGTGGAGCAGAGCTGCGCTTGCGTCTTGGTCCTGGACTGGTTGGAACAGATGTGGGTGAGAGACCCGTGGGGAGGTTAACAATGGCAGCTTTCATCTTGATTTTGATTTTGTTCTTTTCCTCCTGGATTTGTCTGACTCTTTCTGGCCCTTTTCTATGGGTCTCTACTGAAAAGTCATTTAAACTTGTGGCAGGCTTTTGGGCCTTGCTTTGGGCCAATCCTATTTGGCTGGACCTTTACCCTCAAGGAGATGGGTAACTTTGGATGCTTGACTTAATAACTATATTCGTTGTCTTTTCTGTATTGTTCCCTAATCGTATTAAAGTTCTTTTCCATTAAAGTTCTTATATGTTTGTCTTAATGCAGTGGGTGGCAAAGCCCATTTAAGAAGAGCAGGTTTGAGGGTTCTGGGGTGCCCCTCTCCCTGCCCTGTAACATTTCCACCAGTCCTCCTGGTGATTTCGAAGTCTGCTTACTTGGAGAACACTGAACACAGCTATGTGGGAGCAACACCGTCAGGGTTCCATTCCTCCCGGGACATGGAGTCCAGTGCAGCCAGACCTGTGGGATGCCAGTGGTTCTGGGCGTGCTTTTGTGAACCCAGATCTGTGGCTGGTAGTTGAGCTGGTTTGACTGGAGTTTCCTGGCAGTGGTGACACTCCCCAACATCCCCCATAGACCTTTGTCCTCAAAGTCCTCCATAGCCTGGGACCCTTCCCCCACTATACCCTGCACAGTGCCCTTTGGCATCACTCCACCATGGCAGCATGCTAAGGGGAGACCATTCATCATCAACCACCACATAATGAGTCTCTCTGGGCTCGCCTCTGCTTTGGCATGTGATCCCTCCCCACAGCATCTTGTGTTATAGATGATATGTTTCCCTGTTTTATAGCTGGGAACCATAGCCAGAATAACTTGTCTAAAGTGACACTGTTGGGGCCGCCTTGGTGGCGCAATGGATTAAGCAAAGCACTATGAAGAAAACTGCAGCCACTGCAGCATGAGTTCGATCCCTGCCGCTGGCCAGGGAGGGGACACACATGGTGCAGCAGACCTCTCCTTTCTCACCCACTGCTCCCCTCAGCAGCATATTTCAGTTGATCTGCCTGTTCTGCTTCCCACTCTGCCCACTCTGTCTCTGGTAAACCCTCTTACCCTCCCACCCCCTGCACCTCTGACCTGTACCCCAGCTCTTGTATGCATAAATAAATAAAATGTTGGGGACTCCCTGGTGGCACAATGGGTTAAGCAACGCACTATGAAGCAAATCACAGCAACTGCAGCATGAGTTTGATCCCTGCCACCTGGGGAGGTGACCCACATGGCACAGCAGACCTCTCCTGCCTTGCCCGCTGGTCCCCTCAGCAGTGTATTTCGGCTGACCTGCCTGTTCTGTTCCCTGCTCTGTCTCTGGTGAATCCTCTCACACCCCCCTGCACCTCTGGCCTGTACCCCAGTTCTTGTAAGCATAAATAGATAAATGTTTAAAAAAATAAATTAGGTGACACTGTTCATAAGGGGATGAAAACTTGGGTCTCTCAATGTCGAGTTTAAGGCATATTGTGCCATAAACAGCTTTGGCAGAAGTATGAAGAGTGATTACCTTAGGGTACCTTGGGGTGGGGGTAGTGGTGGAATGGAGGATACAGGGGCCTTCTGTGGCACTGGAAGGGTCATATCTTCATTTGGATGGTGGCAACACCCACTTATGCATAGAGAAGAAATCACTGAGGTTTACAGTTAAGATTTATGAATTTCATTGTCTGTAAATTATGTCTCATTTTTAAAATGCAAAGTTAAAGCCCTAGACAGTCATAAAGAAACAAATACTCTGTGAGTTCACTTAAATGAATTGTCAAAAGTAGAAACAGTTAAGTAGGTTAATGGTTACTGGGAGCTGGGGGAGGGGAAAATGGAGCTGTTGGTTAAAGGGGTTCATGGGGGAAGCAGGGCAGTCTTGAAGAAACAGGTATCTCAGCTTTGCAAGATGAAAAAGTTCTGGAGATTTGTTGTACAATAATGTGAATACTACTGAACTGTACACTTGAAGTGGTTAAGATGGTAAATGTTTTAGTATGTGCATTTTATTGCAATCAAGATTTTGCTGGGAGATATTGCATAGAGTCAAGAGGTACCAGGAATAAGATTCCTCTTTAGCAATCCTGGCCGGAGATTGGTGTCCTGAATGAACTTTGGAATCTTGAGGTCAAAGAACGCAAGCCTTCCCATTTGACTCTTGAACTCTCTCCTAAAGCAGCCCTTCCTGGTTTCCTGTCTGTGACTAAAGGCCTTCTAGTGACAGGGTACTCACTCCTCTGCAGTGAAGGCAACAGTGGCAGGATAATGCTGGCTACTGACAAGATGCAACCCCACACAGAGAAGAATGCCTGTCCTCTGCTTAGTGCTGTTAGAAGCGCTGAACTCATATGAAACCCACGCACTCACGCTTTGGTCCTTGCTCCAGACCTCGGGGCGTGGAGAATGAGTGACACACGGCACAGGATTGCCCTGCCGGCTTTTGTTTCGGTTTTGGCTCCATACATTTGATATTTGATTTCTTCATCACTACCCACACACTCCCAGTGTCTGGCACAGAGGGCACATGTCACATCTTTTTTATTTATGCATACAAGAACTGGGGTACAGGCCAGAAGTGCGGTGGTGGGGAGGGGTGAGAGGATCCATCATAGACAGCGTGGGGAGCAGAACAGGCAGATGGACTGAAACACACTGTTGAGGGGAGCAGCGAGCAAGGCAGGCTAGAGGTCTGCCACGCCATGTGGGTCCCCTCCCTGGCCGACAGCAGGGATCGAACTTGTGCTGCAGTGGCTGCGGTTGGCTTCATAGTGCACTGCTTAACCCACTGCGCCACCAGGGAGGGCCCCACATGTCACATCTTATGTGGAGACACGACCTCTGATTCTGTCCTTTGTGCCCTGATGCTGAATGAATCAACACATGGGATGGCAGGAGTAGTCTGGAATTCCCCACCCCAGGGCGGTAGCTTTAACACACTGTCACATGGAAATGACAGTGAGTCAGATAAGCATATCAGCTGTGCCCACCCCAAAGGGGGGGTGGCTGACTCAGTTTCCCCTGAGCCAGATTCTATAAATGCCCATGACGCTCCTGTACCTCCCAACATTATACACAGTGGAATGAAGTGGATGTCAGAGTGGAGAGACTGTGGTTAAAATATCTATGTTGGCAAATTTTACGAAGCCAGATGACCAGGTAAGTGTTTTTGCTGTTTGACCGAGACCTTGGAAGGGGTCTATGTGACCAGGTGCCCTGACGAGGAAGCACATCAGCTCCTGGTGAATCCATCTGTGTCCGTGGACTGTGAGTCCCGAAAGTGATCAACCTACTGACCCCTTCTGCCAGAACTGGGTTTCTAGGTCTGCCAGCCCACCGATACCCTCACATGGCCTGGGCCCAGGTGTCACTAACAAGCTCTACCACATCCACCTATTTCCAAAATGCTGCATCCTTCCCAGGCCCTGAGTTAGACCCTGAGGATGCAGAGATGAAGCTGAGGGTCCCGGGCCTGGGGAAGCCTGCACCCTCCACCTACTCACCTACAGCAGCAGCTGTAAAGTTATGACTCCCACCCCATCTGTTCTCATGAAGTTAGCCTTTAGCTCCAGTCAAAGCCCTTCCACTGATTCTTGACTCAATTTTGTCTTATTAGGTTTGCTCCACCTGGCCATTCTGCCAACATCATTTTGGATCTTGCTCCTATCTCGCCCTGCTCTCTCTCTCCCTCGTGTCTTCCTGTCGCCTGTGAGTGTGATAACTCTGCCTGTGATGTCTTCATTGCAGTCCCAGATAACAGTGTTTGACTGCCCTGGATGAGGACAGGGCCTGGAGGCGTTAGAGATTTCCCTGCAGGTGGACACAGTTTTCTTAATCAGCACCCTTTGGGAATAGCCTAATCACATGGTCCCCCAGCTGAGTTTGTCCATCTTGTTCACAAGCACTAGGACACTAGGATACCTGTCACATTCCTTGGTGAAGTCCAGACCCACCATATCTGACACAGTTTTCTTTCCATCAATCCAGCAACCCTGTCAAGAAAAGAAGAGTGGATTCTGTCCTCCAGCCACTAATGTCACATTTTAAAAGAGAAAAAACTTCTTTTTTAAGCATGCATTTAGAACAGGCCCCAATCACAAGAGTACAGCTGGAAGACTTCTACAGTGACATAGCTGTGTTCTGATCTAGGAATGGAATAACATAAACCCCCCAAAGTTCCCTCATTTCTCCTCCTTCCTGTCACTCCCATACTCACTGGCAAGGGAAAACTTCTGACTTCTGATACCAGAGATTAGCTTCTCATTTGTGAACTTTGTATCAATGAATGTATACAGAATATTTCCTTTCGCATCTGATTTCGTTTGCCTACATTGTATGTAAGAATTATCTGTTGATGTTCATTGTCACAGATGCCTAACATCCCACTCTGAATATGGTGTGCTTTATCCATTCTGCTATTGATGATTCAAGTGGCTTCCAGTTGGGGTGGTTATGAGTGGTGTGGCTGTGAACATTGTGGTATTTAAAATTTGGTACACATATGTACTCATGTTTTGAGTCTCTCCCTAGGACTGGAATCTCTGGGTCATGATGCATGCATTTTGCAGATTTTGCCAACCATTTTTGGAAAGTAGTTTTACCCTTTTGTACTCCCACCAGAAATATATGAACATCCTCACCAACATTTGGTATTGTCGATGTTTCAGTTTTATCCCATCTGTGGGTGTGAAGTGGTATCTCATGGAATTTGCATTTCCCTGATGACTGATGATGTGGGACACCTTTTCCTGTGCTGATTGGCCATTTGGATGGCTGTTTCTGTGAAGTGTCTGTTTAAATCGTTTGCTCATTTTTCTATTGGGATGTCTGCCTTTTTCTTATTGATTTGTAGTAGTCTCGTTTTAATATTCTGAATGTGCACTGACTCTGCTCTTAACCTCAGTCAATTATTTTTGCAAATGAGTGTATTTGATCTCCAGAGACAACGGGGAGCGACGTGCCCCTTCTGTGAGAAGCCATGTCATGGAGGGACTGCTGATCCGGCTGTCACAGTTTGTCATTAGGCCTCCATGTTGCTCTTGAAAATTGGGGAGGGTGTGTGAGAGGTAAAAGGATCCAGAAATGACCTCTTGAATGGAATAGAGTAGAAGGGGCAACCCTAATAGATGCGATGGAGAACTGTGAGGTTTCTTGTCAGAAAACCTGAGCTCAGGGCCTCCCTGGTGGCACAAGGGGTTGAGCTGTGGGGCTTTGGCAGCCACTGAAGCATGAGTTCGATCCCTGGCCAGGGGCTGTGACCATGTGACCCACATGGCACAGCAGACCTCACCTGCCCTGCCCGCTGTTCCCCTCAGCAGCATATTTCAGTTGAACTGCCTGTTCTGCTTCCCACTCTGCCCACTCTGTCTCTGGTAAACCCTCTTACCCTCCCACCCCCTGCACCTCTGACCTGTACCCCAGCTCTTGTATGCATAAATAAATAAAATGTTGGGGACTCCCTGGTGGCACAATGGGTTAAGCAACGCACTATGAAGCAAATCACAGCAACTGCAGCATGAGTTTGATCCCTGCCACCTGGGGAGGTGACCCACATGGCACAGCAGACCTCTCCTGCCTTGCCCGCTGGTCCCCTCAGCAGTGTATTTCGGCTGACCTGCCTGTTCTGTTCCCTGCTCTGTCTCTGGTGAATCCTCTCACCCCCCCTCCCCTCTGGCCTGTACCCCAGTACTTGTATGCATAAATAAAGAAATCTTTAAAATAAATAAAATGTTTAAAAAAAAAAAAGGAAAGAAAACCTGAGCTCAGGCACAGGCCAGCAAACCCCTCCTCAGGGAAATAAAGGAAACAACACCCATTTCACAGGGGTTCTGAGGTTAAGCAAGAAATCAGTTTATCAAATGTAATCTTCCACATAAATGTTATATGTCCTGGAGCTGGGAAGAACTCGTAAGTCTGACTGAATATAGTAGCTGTTTGAAAAATAAGCATTGCTGAGTGCCCGATGGGCACTAAATTGGCAAACTGGTGGTAAAGAGCCTCTGACGGCAGATTACCTGGATGCAAATGCCAGGTCCACCACTTCGTCGAAGTGTAGCATTAGATGAGTTAGTTTCTTTGTGCTTTAGTTTCTTTCTCTCTAAAAGAGAGATAGAATAGTACCTAACCACAGAGCCTCCGTATGTGAATTAAATGAAATCATGCATGCAAAGACCTGGCTTATAGAAGAGCCACAAATATTAACTGTTACTCAGAAGCTTACATATGTCATCTTACATTTTCATCCAAATGAAGCAGGTGTCTGTTAACTTTATTTTGCAGGGGGAAGAAAGGTAAACCAATTGTCCAGGTTATGTGACCTGTAAGTACCAGAGGTGGGATTGGAACCCAGACTTCTGTGGGTATGTTGCAGTCCAAAGCATGTAATTGGACTGCATCCTGCACATATTCATTCACCTATTACCAAAAACAGTAAGAAAGCTCACATTGAATGTCTCCTTGGATTTTGGGGAGGGAGGGAACAAGAGAGAACTGAGCCTCTGAACACAGCTGGGCTGTGTCCATTGGATACAAATGCCCTGGTGTGTGTGGGGTGAACAACAGTGCCTGGGGGTGGGAGGGGCGATGCCAGTGCAGGGACTGAGCTGCAGGGCCATCAGGGCTGGGAGTCCCACAGGCCTAGTGCCCCAGGCCAGGCAGCCCTGGAACTTTCTGTAATGAGCCTGCCACATGACTGGACGAAGACTTATGACTTCTGGTGGCTGAGCCACCTCCTCCCGCTTGTCCTCCCTGGTTATTTATCATATTTGTCCCTCTGGAGAGGCAGGGTCATCACTTACACTGTCTAGAATAGGCAACGCAATAAAGCCAGTTCTACAGGAGATCTGGTGCCCCTTACTCTTCATTGTGGGAGGGAGGGGGCAGAGGGGCTCCTTTGGTGGGGGTGGGGTAGGGTGCCCACAGCAATACCACCTTGAGTCCAGCCTCTCAGATGTTCAGGTGATCCAGGTGAACATCACTCACCTTGCCACAGCTAAGCCACACCTACAGGATCATCAGCACATGCCAACACCCACTTGCTCCTGGCACCGCCCCTCCCACCCCCAGGCACCGTTGCTGCCAGTAAGACTAACACCATCTTGGGTGACATCAGCTTAATGCTGCTCAGCCAGCATCACTGCACCACCAACACCACCATTATCTCCACCAGGAAGGTAATTACCAGCCTGGCTTCATTACCCATTTTAACTTGGCTCAGAAAAACAAGGTAATCAGAAACTTCGGGGCTGGTTCTGTCTCTGCTCCCAACTTCTGCCACCACAAGTTGACCTCCATGGGGCCTGGAAGAAGTAGTATCCTTCTTGTCTGGTTTCCCTCATTCCATGGGGGCAAAATGGGGTCACAAGAGGAGCTTAGCTCTAAACAGACTTGCCCTTGGACTCACCGTGCCACTGACAAGCTGAGAAATCTGAACCAGGTCCATGATTTCCTGGGCCTCAGTTGCCTTCACTGTAAAGTAGAGATAGTAGAATTCACCTCACTAGATTACTGTAGGGATAACAGAGTTAGTCTGGCACATAGTAGGTGCTCATACATGAAACATAAAATGATTATCCTAATTATTTTTCCAGGGTGAAACTGCTTTCCTAGATACTCAGTTCCCCAAATAGCAGTCTCTTCTTCTCTGCCCAGAGACCCTCCTGGACCTCCATCCTGGTCTCCTAGCCCAGGACAGTGCCCTCTCTCTCCATCTCCTGCTGTCTGACCCAGTTTCTATGAAAACCCAAGTTCCTCACTGAGCAGAGACAGCAGGCACATCTCCAGGTCTCGTCGTCCTATTAGGACAACATCAGTGTAAACATTAGTTATTCACAAACCCAATTACATTTTGATTGCTCTGACCCAACTGAGATTGGGGTTACTCTCAATCCACATTTATTTTTTGGCACAAGCTTCCTAAGGTCCGGGAGAGGAAAACAACTTCCCTCCTCCTCTCAGGCAGGAATCTTCTCCCAGCTTCCCTGATTCCCCCTTCCCTATTCCAGGACACTGGCCATTCCACCATTAAATGGGGGAGGGGCTGTCCAGGTTGAGAGACATTCCATTGCCTTTGGGGTTCAGGCGGTGGGAAAGGAGAATCTCCACCAGGGAAGGGGATGGGAGAGGACAGAAATGGAAGTCAGAATGTCTTTGCCCAGCTCGGAAGACTGAGAGAAAATGTGCTGTATTTGGGGAGAGGGTGGCAAACTGACCTACTAACACCTAGGATGCTATGCACCCATATTCTAGGCTGTGCACTTACTTGAAATGTTCCAACTTGAGCGCTGAATCCCCCCGCCACCCTCCCCCAACCCCAGCCTCCCAACCTGTTTCTCCTAATGTCTTCCCACCTCAGTAAATCCTTGCAGTTGCTCAGACCCAAAACTTTGGAGGAATCCACAATTCCTTTTCTTCACTCCAATCCATTAGCAAATCCTGTTGGCTTTACTCCAAAATATGTTAGAAGGTGACCGTTTCTCCCCCTTTTCCCTACTCCCACCCTGGTCCCAGGCACCATCGTCTCTTGCCTGGCTGACCTTGATAGTCCCCGAGCTGGGGTTCCCTTCCATTAGAGTCTCCTCTCAACACAGTTCCCAGAGTGACCCTCCCAATATTTGTCAGGCCCAGTCCTTTCACAGCTCAAAATGATGCAAGGGGTCCTTGTGCTCACAGTGGCAGCAGAATCCTTAAAATGCCTTGAGCCCCCCCTGCTGACCTGGTCTCCTGCCTTCTCTCTGGCTTTGTCTATAACTCTCCCCCTCACTCCTTCTGCTCCAGCCACAAAGATGCCAAGGATGGTCTGGCTCTAGCTTTGCACTTGCTGTTTCGTGCCTGGGAAACCTTCCTTTCAGACATCCCCAGGCTTGTTTCCTCAGACCTCTGCTCAAATGTCACCTTATCACTGAAGCTATCTCTGTCAGGTCCCAGCAGTAAACAGATGGCACATCCACATTTAGATCCTTCCAGAAGGGCTTACGAAGGTGTGGGTGGGATGTTTGGAAACTACTCACATTGGTGCAGGACCCCAAGGCTATGAAGAGGGACAGTGACCATCCTGAGGCCAGTGGTGGACTGGGGAGGGGATTAGAGGAAGATGGCTGTTGTAAGATCTGGGAAGTAGAAAGGATTGAGTGGAGGGGGTAATCTGAGGGCTAGAGGGGTTTTGAGGGATACCAGCCTAGGTACCCTGATCTCCTGCGTCCTCCCTGTAACAGAAGCCAGAGAACAGGGAATCAGCCTCCCCTACAGAGTCCGGTGGAGCAGGGTGGGTAGCAGGCTCCATAGGCCAGGGAGGATGGTCAGGTCATCACCCATGCTGATCTGAGCACCACCATCTAAACACCATCGAAACAGCACTCCTGCACTCCATCCCTCTTCCTGCTTATTTTCTTTACCTACTTGTCTCCTTCTAAAATAATATATCATCCTTGTGAATGGTGAGGGATAGAATTAGATTCACAACCGGCCTCCCTGGTGGCGCAAGGGGTTAAGTCTCAGCACTACAAAGCTGTCTGCAGACACTGCAGCATGAGTTTGATCCCCGGCCAAGGGATTTTGTGACCAGGAATGTGACCACATGACGCAGCAGATTTCTCCTGTCTCGCCTGCTGCTCCCCTCAGCAGTGTATTTCGGTTGATCCACCTGTTCTGTTCCCTACTCTGTTTCTGATGACTCCTCTCACCCTCCCTCACCTTTGGCCTATACCCCAGGTCTTGTATGAATAAATAAATAAAACTTAAAAAAAAATTAGATTCACAGCAAACTTAGCGTAGCATACACAGGCACTGATTTATAATGATGTACACCTGAAATGTATATACTGTTATAGTGCAGGGCTAATTCAATGAAAAATTTTTTAAAGCAAGTAAAATACCATATAATTTTTGTTCACCTTCAACCATTGGATTGTAAACTCCCCAAGGACAGGGATTTTATCTGTTTTTGTCTCTGTTAAGCCCCTAATGCCTAGAACATTGCCTGGCATGTCATAGATGCTCAATAAATAGGTGATGAAGAGGTGAATGAATGAACAAAAGAGAGAAGCAGTGGGAGGAGGGTCATGTGAACTCAAGTGGGGCCTAGGAGCCCCCCATTTTACCCTGGGAATTGCCATCTGTAATGGAGAAAGAATGCATTTGTTGTTCAAGTAATTGGTAGTAACTGATGGTAATTTCAAGTAATTAAACACTAATTAATTCAATGAGTCAGTAATGTATTTATTTATGGTATCTGTGTTTGTTCCCTTATAAATATTGGTATTACTTTTGTCGGGCAATTAAAATCCACTAGGAAAGTCATTGACATCCCTGGAGGTCACAGAAACTTGGTCTAGCTGGGGTCTAGAATGAGCATTGGAACCAAGGTTGGGATAAGTTTGAGGTTGAAGCTCACCTGGAAGGGGCTGGAACAGGGCAGGTTCTGGCAAGGGGTTTTGCACTTCTTTGCTGTTGATTTGGGGTAAGGGGTTAAGATGCTCAGTATCAGGGCTTCCCCGGTGGCCTAAGGGTTAAGTCTCAGCGCTATCATGCTGAGGGCTTGAGTTTGATCCCCAGTCAGGGAGCTGACCCTCATGGTGCAGCAGACCTCTCCTGCCTCAGCAGACCTCTTCTGTCTCTGCCCGCTGCTCCCCTCAGCGGTGACTTAATCAGCCTGCCTGTTCTGTTCCCCACTCTGTCTCTAGTAAGTCCTCTCACACCCTGCACATCTGGCCTACAGATTCTTCTTCTTCTTCTTTTTTTTTTTTTTAAAAGATGCTCAATATCAAGATCCTTTCCAACTTCTTGACTTCTTTTGTTCCCTTCCCCAACTCAGAAGTATTCCTTTTAGGCTGGAATATGCGGTGCATGGGGAACACTGGGTATAGGCTGTCCTTCCTGCCCTGATTTCTTTTCTGAGAGAATAGCAGCATCCTAAAGTCTTGGCCTTCTGCCTGAACCCTGATCTCCTAGATGTAGGACCAGCCTGTTCTGAGCTGAATAGGACATCGAGGGAAGGGATACAGCTGAACCTGTAGAGCCTGAAGGACCCAGAGCAGGATTTGAAGAGCTTAAAGGAGATATGTGGGGTTGAACGGAGTTGGAAGAGAGTCTAAGCTTACAAAGGGCAAATCCCAGGCTGGGGTGCACTCTGGATGACTTTGGGCAGGCAGGTGTAAGTGTCCTGCTCCCATAGCTAGACAGGCACAGAGGATACCAAGCCACGGCACCCACGGAAGACACTGCCTTCTCTCCAGATCCCAACCCTCAACCTCCCAACACTTCATATAGCAGGGTCAAAATGTAAACCTTCCCGGACCCACCAGACTTTGCTTTTTAGAGCCTCCATGGCCAGGTAGAGGCCATGTTTAACTAATAAGTTAAACTCATTATAGGTTAGGAAAAAATGACAAATAGGCATAGATAAAGCAGAGAAAGGATTGGGAGCAGGAAGAGGTATCTCAGTGGCTAGAATATGTAAGATCTCTTCTCCTTTATGAGTCCTCCAGAACTGCCTGGACTTCCCTATGCAGTCTCCCTGCTCCTAAGAGGCAGCGGAGATTATTAAAACATAAACTCTGCAGTCAGATGGCATGGGGTCAGATTCTGGCTGGCTCTACTATTTCCTCTGTTCATTTGATCTGTCGGGTAAGTTACTTAACATCTCTGAGTCTCAGTTTTTTCATCCATGAAGTGGGAATAATAATAGTACCTGTCCCATAAAGTTCTTACAATGTTTATATATGCTTATTGCACAGAAAGCCTGGCAGGCAGGGCATGTTTAATTTGTCTGAGTTATTAAGATAACTAAGGTAGGTGTCTAGCCACCTGTGACGCAGTTTTTGCATTCCAGTTTGGCTTCATTGCTAAACTCAAAGAATCCCATATCCTTGTTGTTCCTGACCAGCCCTGAGAATTCTCCTTTTGATGGCTCAAAGCAAAGAGCCCCCTCCTTCCAGATTTGAAGGGAACATCTTTGCAGACCTTTACTCTGGGCCCCCAAACGTCAAAAAGGAACTGTCTTTGCTCTGTCCCTGTATCTCCTCTGAAGCCCAGTCGCTGGGGTGGGCCCAGCTTGGGGTGACCTCTAGCTTCAGGTGTCTTATTGGGTCCTTGTGACTCACTGCCACGCAGTCTTGTTCTCTCACAGTCTCTGTCTCCCTGTCTCTGATCCTCTCTCAGTCTCTCTTGCCTTTCATTCCCCCTCCCCTTCTCCCTTTGTTCTTTGTGTTTGTCTCCTTTAATTAGCCATACTTTGGAACTGAAGTGTTTTTATTATGTTTTATTTATTGAATGGCTGTACATTTCCTGTTCTTAATTTAAAAGGCAGATCGATAAAATACTTTATATTCTTTGCTTAAGACAAAATAAAGCTAAGTAACAAAGCTAAGTTAAGTTGTTCTTTGTTCATGTGGTTCTTCTTGCTTTTCTTTTTTTTTTTTTGGTAGGAAAAAAAGATTCCTTATCCTCATTCCCTTAATTGACAAGAACACTTAATTCACTCACTGGCTTGTTCATTCAGTTAATTATTCACTAAGCAGCTATCGAGCCCCAGATGTATGCAAGGCACTGTGCAGGATGTGAGGGACATGTAGATAACACAGAGCATCATTCCTGCCTTCAGGAGGCTTCTGTTTTGTTGGAGAAATGTATTTGGGTACCCATATGTGCCAGAAATATTAGAGGTGCTGTGTCAATGTGTAACAGTGTTGGATGTGGCATGAGGGAGGGTGTGGGGCAGGCTTCCTGGGTAGAGAAAAATTTGGGTTCTGAATTAAAAAATGAGTAGATGTTTGATTTGGGCTCACTCAAAAGCAGATCCTAAGACAGGGAAACGAATATGGTTAATTCTGGAGGATTCCAACATGCACTAGTAAGGGGGTACAGAAGTGAGACATGGAAGGAAGGGAGTCAATGAGCAGGTTGCCACTGGGCAACTGGGGCTCAGTCCCTCTGGGAATCTCGAGGGGGCTGTGTAGAACATGCCCCAGAGTTGTTTCAACTGAGTGGTGAAAGAGCAGGAGTATTTATACTCCTCCAGTTCCCATCAATCATTGCGGAGCACTGCCTTGGGAGTGCCTCACTGTGCGGTACACCTGGCCTGCTTTGCAGATGGCAGAGTGGACTCTGGTTGTGAGAGAGAACCTTCAAGCCAAGATGCAGGTTGTCAAGTTGGGAGCCAGGCCTGTGTGCCCTGAAGCAACCAGGACAAAGGACACAGCATCATCTGCTGCTGGAGATGTTGGGGTGGGGAAAGGCATGCTGGACAGGTGGCAGGTGTGAGCAAAGCAAAGGGTGTAGCGGCCCCAGGAGCCTACCTCTGATTTTGGATGGTTCCAAAATTCAAGTCCAGGAAGTCTGACTTTGCCCTGTCTGGGCCTCAGTTTCCTCATTTATAAAAATGGGGATAAAAAAGACCTTCCCTATCTACCTAAGCTGATTTGCACAGGCCACCCACCCACCCCCAACTTGGACCTCCTGCAGCGCCAACCCCAATTCTATCCTTGCCTTGAATTTCTCCACCTAACCTCCCACCAGCCTCTGAAGTCCTGGATACGCGAGGCTATTTATGATGCCCTGTCGATATCTGTCTTGGCGGAGGAGCGTGGAGGGGGACGGATGGAGCCTGGGGTACTATCCATCAGTCACTTGGCTGCAATCTCTAAAGAGATTTTAATTGTGAGCTCAGATTTACTCCAGTCATCAGGAGTGCCCGCCCGCCTCTTTACTGGCGGAGCTCGGGGCCTGCAGGGCCGCTGTGGCTTGCCAAATGGACGTCTTGTAGCAACGCTGAGGAAATATTTGCTGCAGTGAAACAATGTGCCTGGCGGAAAGCAATCGCCCTAAATCGCCCCCTGACAGTCTGCCAGAGCTCTTCCGGGACTCCTTCCGCTGTACTCACAGCTCTTTCTAGAGTTCTACCCCTGCTACCTGCCTAGGGAACAAGGGCGATGGCCTAAACCCTGAGAAACCGAGGCAGAGGGCTACTCCTCTTTTTCTGAGGCATGTGGGAGGGGGGCAGTAGGAGAATACGCTGGTGGTTTGGCTGGTGTGGTGTGGGAGAGGGAAACTTGGAGTAGGAAGACCTGTGTGCCAGGCCCACCCTGGGCAAATGTACAGTAAACATGAGTCCCTTTCACAAGTGAGGACCAGAGGCTAAGGGAAGTGGCGAGGAGCCTGAGATAGCATGGTAGGTTATGATGGGAGGGGCTGGAACTCTCAAGCTTTGGTCTTCTGACTTACCTATAGGTTTTGTCATTGGACTTTTCAGCACTCCTTTCTTAGCAGCATTTCCTATGTCTCAAGGTTTCCCAGACTCTTTACTCCCAGGATTTGCTCTGGGGAAATAACCTACTTCCAAGGGTTCGGTTCTCTAGTTGAAGCGACTTTCTCTCCTAGGGGTCGCCAAAGTCTTCTATCTGTGGGGTAAAAATACTTGTATCCTAATAAAAACAGAACCTCTGGAGGAGAAGAAGGGGAGAAAAGAAACTTTCTAGATTGTGAAGTCACTCAAATAAAGGGTCTCCTATTCTGCTTTCATGGCTCAGCATTCAGGAGCAGGTATGGCTTAGTGTCAGACCCAAACGCTTTAACCCAGGCCTATTTTAACAGAATTTATCCAATGAAAAAAGATGAAAACAAAAATGAAAGAAAACCACTAGCCCATAAAAACTTCATACTTGATAGCTCTTGAGCCCTAGAGAGCTGCATCTGTTACAGGGCAGGGAGAGGAGCACCCAGAACCCCCAAGCCTGCCCTCTCTGAATGGGTTCTGCCATCCGCCGCATTATGACAAACATATAAAACCTTTAATGGAAAGGAACTTTAATACAACTAGGGTACAATAAAGAAAGAACAAAGCATATAGTTACTAAGTTAAGCATTCAAAGTTACCCATCTCCTTGAGGGTCCAGTCCCAATTCACGTTGGGCGCCAAATCTACTACAGGGCAGGGAGAGGAGCACCCAGAACCCCCAAGCCTGCCCTCTCTAAATAAGTTCTGCCATCCGCCGCATTAAAACAAACATATAAAACCTTTAATGAAAAAGAACTTTAATACAACTAGGGTACAATAAAAAAAAACCAAAGCATATAGTTACTAAGTTAAGCATTCAAAGTTACCCATCTCCTTAAAGGTAAAAGTCCAGCCAAATAGGATTGGCCCAAAGCAAAGCCCAAAAACCTGCCGCACATCTAAAGAACCTTTCAATAAAAACCCATAAAAAAGGGTCAAAAAGAGTCAAACAAATCCAGGAGGAAAAGAGCAAAATCAAAATCCAGATGAAAGCTGCCATTGGTAACCTTCCCACGGGTCTCTCACCCACATCTGTCCCAACCAGTCCAAGACCAAAAATTAAGCACAGTTTCTTCACATGTCCCTCTGCTCCACGTGCCTCCTCCAAGTCTCCTTGCTGTTCTCCATCTTCCTTTCTTCCTTCTCTCTTCTCTGCAAAAATTTTTCTTTTTCCTCCTCAACTCCACCCACTTAGGGCAAAACCAGGATTTTAAAACTTCCCCTTTTCCTGAAACCACCCTGTTACACATCTATTGCCACATTACTGATGACAGTAGAAAAAGGGGAAACTTAAATGCCCACAAAAAGGAGAAATGGTTGATTAAATTATGATCTAATTTTGGAATATTATGCAACTCTTAAAAGGAAGTAGACCTAATTTTTGACTTGGAAAGTTGCAAATGAAAAAAAAAAAAAAAGATCAGGTTACACAATAAAAAGTATATTTGGATTCCATGTTAAGTAAACCTATATATGGTTGTATTTTGGGAATAGGTGAAGAAAAGCATATGTAGGGGTGAAAGAATTAGTTTTGGCTGTGAATAACGAAAAAGAACACAGAAACAATAGTGTTTTAAACAAGGTAAAGTTTATTCTCTCTCACTTAATGTCCTAGATGTCATTGGCTCAGGGATGGTATGGTAAGTAACTCTACTGCGTATTTCCTGTATCCACTATGAATAGCCCAAAGTTACCTCCTTGCATAAGATGGCTGCATTAGCATCAACTGTCACATCAACATTTCAACCAAGAAGACAGAGGAAGGCACCAAGAGTGGCATGGCCCTTCCCTAAAAAGTCATGTCCTCAAAGTCTCATATGTTAATTTTGGTTACATTAAACCCTAGTCCCATAGTCTCTCTTAGCTGCAAAGGAGGATGGGAAATGTAGTCTTCACTCCAGTGACCATATGCCCAGCCAAAAGTCTTTGAGGAAACAGAATATGGACACGGAGGACAATTAACTGTCTCTGCCCAGAGGCAGGGAGAAAAAATGTATTGAACACTCCAGGGAAGGAGTTTGGAAAAGGTCATGGGAGTAATTAAATATTAATTTTTTTTTCTTTACTTCCTATACTTCCATATTGCTTGGCCTGTTTCAACTATTGTTTAAATGTCTGTATTACTTTGAGTTTTGTAACAAACCCCCAGTAACATATGTCTTAAAGACCTCTCTGATAACTCCTGTTATTCTAGTATTAGTACCCTACTACTCTTAAACTCTGTATACGATAAAGCCTTCTTGAATCTGTCTGGGTGACATAGCTCCCCCGCTTCCCGCACCCTTACTGTGGCCACACTGTTCCTCCCATTTTTTCCCCACAGGCCCCTCACCTCTGTGATTTTGTAAGTTCTGGTTCCTCTTCCTGAAATGCCCTTCCTGTTCCTCAATTAATCTTTACAGATGCCTTTCAAAAGCCACTTCAAAGGAGAGATCTCCGGGCCTCCCTGGTGGTGCCATGAGTTAAGCAATGCACTAGGAAAGCAAACTGCAGCCACTGCAGCATGAGTTGGATCCTTGTAGCTGGCCAGGGAGGGGACCCACATGGCACAGCGGACCTCTCCTGCTTAGCCCTCTGCTTAGCCCCTCAGCAGTGTGTTTCAGTTGATCTGCCTGTTCTGTTCCCCACTTTGTCTCTAGTGGATCCTCTCACCACCCCCCATACCTCTAGCCTGTACCCCAGTTCTTGAGTGCATGAATAAATAATTTTTTTAAAGATTTACTTATTTATATATACAAGAGCTGGGGTACAGGCCGGAGTCGCGGGAGGTGAGAAGATCCACCAGAGACAGAGTGGGGAGCAGAACAGTCAGATAGGGGCCCTCCCTGGTGGCGCAGTGAATTAAGCAGTGCACTATGAAGTAAACTATAGTCACTGCAGCATGAGTTCGATCCCTGCACCCGGCTGGGGAGGGGACCCACATGGCACAGGCAGACCTCTCCTGCCTGGCCCGCTGTTCCCCTCAGCAGTGTGTTTTAGTCCATCTGCCTGGTCTGTCCCCTGCTCTGTCTGGTGTATTCTCTCACCTCTGGCCTGTACCCTAGTGCTTGTGTGCATAAATAAATAAATCTTTAAAAAAAGAAAAAAGAACAGGCAGATAGACTGAGATACTCTGACGAGGGCAGCAGCGGGCCAGGCAGGAGGGGTCTGCTGTGCCTGTGGGTCCCCTCCCTGGCTGGTGGCAGGGATAGAACTCGTGTTGCAGTGACTGCTGTCTGCTTCATAGTGTGTTGCTTAACCCACTGGGCCACCAGGGAGGCCCATGAATAAATAAATCTTTAAAAAAAAAAAAAAGGAGAGATTGTCTCTCCTTGCCCTGAGTGGTCTTCTCTCTCCCCACAACTTTGCTGCCTTCTGCCCTCTTTTACAGCACACTGTGCCATCTGCTGGTTTATCTCCTCTGTGCCCACTCTCCCCTGGACACCAGGAGCTCTTCAAGGGCAGGGATTCCACTCAATTGTTCGTATCCTCTGGCACTCACGACAGCGCTTGTTACATGGCAGGTCCTGAACGAATGTGCCAGATGCTTCCCAGGAACATGATCTCTCTCAATCTTCACATCAGCCTGTGAGGTCACTACCATCATTCCCCTTTTACAGGAGTGGTGGCAATGCTGAGTAGTCAGGTAGGCCTGGGTTCAAGTCATAACACTAGGGTGAATTACCTAACTTGCTAAAGTCTCGGTTTTCCCAGCTGTAAATTGGAGCTTATGACACCCGTAAAGTAAGCACACAGTAATACTCAATAAATGGTAGTGACTGTTGACTATCCAGTGCCTGGGGCTAGGACCTTTCCCTCTTCTTCCTCTCTTGAGCCTTCCTCCAGTCAGAGAGAGTCACACTGCCCACATCTTCTGCCCAGTTCTGTGGCCAAGTCCAGGACAGGTCAGGTCACCCCCAGCTTATTCTACCAACCGTGACATAGAGGCTGCAGGAACAGGGGAAGAAGGAGGAGGACAGTAATTCGATGTGATCATAACTTCCAGTGTATTCACCTGCTGCACCTTGCAGGTCTCTTGTCTATGCTATGCCTTTGCCAATGGCTCTGGTTCCCTTCATAGGGATCAGTTCTGGTGTTCTTCATCCATGGGACTTGAGTCCCCTCCTGGGGATAGGGTGGGGGCACTGAATAGATGCAGCTCTCTAGGACTCTGAAGAGAACAAGTACCAAGTACCAGCACCATTCAGTACCCACCTAGGTAGGAGACCCCTCAGCCTTTCGCTGGGATGCTCATACCTGGGCACTCATTCCCTGGGTCTGCCACCCCAGGCAGAGAAATCATCTTGAGCTCTGGGGAGGGACACACAAAAAGACTTTCCATGCAGAGGAGCAAGATTCTTGTCTAGGTGTGGGAATCCTTTAAATTTAGCCTGTAGATGACTCTAACTGGAACACACACACACACACACACACGCACGCACGCACACACACATGCACATACGCTGGCAGTAGTCTTCCCAGGGATGCTGAATAGTAACAGAGCATCAAGTGTCCCATCTTCCCCATGATTATAGGCCATTGGGAGAAAAATAACTGCTCTTCCTCTGGCTTCTGCTGTGTCCAGAGTCAGCCTCTAGTTCAGCGATACCTCCTATGTGGAGTCAAGTGGCATAAAACCATTGCACCAGGATCAAGGGTTGACCTCTCACTCATCCACACCCCAAACAAAGAAGTGGATGCATTTGGGGGGTAGGAGGCCAGGGACTGAGCACAGAAGATTCAGGAAGGCTCTTCCAGGTGTCTCCTGAGGTGGATGTTGGGCTTTGTAGCTGAGTGCTGGGAGGCCAGCCTGAGGTTCATTTTTCCTTTCTGGGGTAGAGGAAGCCAGAGGGCAGAGGCATGTGACCTGTTAACCAGGTAGACCAGGTGACTCCTGGGTTCTGTGTTCCAAAGCCCTGGCTGCCATGCCAGGGAGTCACAGGTTTCTCTGCTGCTGAGACTGTGTCTACAGGGCTAAGCCCTGACCATTTCCTCAGTCTCCTCCCTCAGATGGGTGGGGCTGGGCAGCAGTGCAACCTCAGCCTTCTTTACCAGGAAGGGGCCTCCTGAAGGCCAGAACCTGTGCTTCCAGAAGATAAGGAACTTGGCAAAGATCAGGAGAGAGCCACTCTTTCCCGTGGGCATGGTGAGCACTAATTCCCAGGGGATGGGTCCTTCCCCATCAGACTGGGCACCCACTCCGTTGGGTAGAGACAATTTGGGCAAGAGGAGGCAGGAGGAGACCTCCTGTCCCTGCCCTCTGCCCCCACCCCAAATTGCCTCCTTCACCCTTCCCAGGTTGTGTTTACCTCGGCCTCCTCCCCCTGCCCTGTTCTCCCAGCCGATCTGATTGCTGTAATTAGTTAATCAGTAACTGGCATAATTTCCCCCTGATTAATGCAGGAATAATCACCCGCCAGGGCTGCCAGCAATTTGCTTATCAGAGTCACTTTGAAACAGCTTTGAAAATGAACGATTGGCACCTTCCTCGGGGTTAAAATTAGAGTCCAAGGAGGCCGCCCTGTGCTGTGGGCATCTGGGATGCTAGGAGGGGCCAGCAGGGGAGCCCTCACAGGGTTCCCTGTGTAAGTAAGTGTCTCTGGAGGCCTGGGGTCTGGTGTGGCACAACCTTGGGTCCCTCAGGTCTCTTAGCCTTCCTGGGCCCTGAGCAGTCAAGCTCCTCATGTTAGCACTGGACTCTGCTGTACCCCAGCCAGCCCTCAGCCTGGGGAACTGGCAAGTGCCATGGATCCCACGTGAAGAACTCAAAAATGTTGGCTGGATAGACGGAGGAGAAATGCTCTCTCTGGCCCCCTGTGTGCCCTCGACATGGGGATCCCAGGACCAGGGAGACAGGGCATCTGTCCTTGCTTATCACCTTAACAGCCAGTGGCCATTGCAAGGGTGGTGGCTGTGCTGCTTGTGGGCCCTGGGGTGGAGCTGGCGTTGGGACCAGGACGGTAGGCTTGTCCTAGAGTGGGAGTGGGAAGGACAGGTGGAGTGATAAGGCAGAGCAGAGAGTCTGTTCCAGGTCACGATGATAGTGGTAGCACCAGTAGGAAAAGGCCAACCATCCTGACCTTTCATGGAGTCCAGGAACCGTACTAGGTTCTTTCAATGCATCATCTCATTTAATCCTTAGGCCATCCTACAAACCCATAATGCTCACTTACTCTATGCCGGCTCTTTTATTTTTATAATTTTATTTTTAATTATGGAAATTCTCCAATATGCATAAAGCGAGAATTGTAATGATGCACTTCTAAGGACATAACACCCAGTTTCTATAAGACAGGAAGTGTCCCAGGACAGGGACACGACAGGACTCAAGGAGAAAACTTTGCTGTTCCTACAAGCTGGTAAACAAGAGGTTAGATACCTAGGCCTGGAAACTTGCTGCCATAAAGTTCCTTGACTCATTTTTTTTAACCAATTCTGAGCCATCTTTCCTTAGCTTATCAAGTTGGCTGCTGTGGGAAGGGAAGGGAGAGTCTTGCAAGCAGACTGATTCACGCAGAGCCACGGGCTCACAGCCTCCAGGAGATGCTTGCCTTGGAGACGGTCACGACCTGGATGTCCACCCAGCTGCGGCTGATGGTGTCCACGACTAAGACAATAAATGGATATAACCAAGTCAACTCACCTTGCTTTCTCAGCCATAGAGTCTAGTTCATTGTTCTCAACCCTCAGATCTAAAACCTGTATAGGCCCCGAGTCCAGGCACCTTGGCGAGTTTCTCTCAAGCCCAGAGAGGGCTCCCCAGAATTCCCTTTCCTTCCTCTCTCCTAATCAATAAGCACTGACTCTTGGCCTGCCCTTTGCAGTATCTATGGAGTCCTCTTTTCAATCTTGACAAGAGGGTCCCAAGAGCCCACTCCCAGACTTGGGAGTAGAGCAACCAGTCTGTCTTTCTGATGTCCAGTGGATGGAGCACCTCCGGTGGCTGCTTCACTCCTGGCTGACCCACGGTTCACTCTGGCTGGCCCACCTGTTAGAGGTGGGATCAGACTGAAGGGTCCCTCTCCCTGGTTCACTGACAACATCAATATTTAGTCTAACCTGGGCCTCCCTGGTGGCACAGTGGGTTAAGCAACGCACTATGAAGCAAACCGCAGCCACTGCAGCACGAGTTCGATCCCTGCTGCCGGCCAGGGAGGGGACCCACATGGCGCAGCAGACCTCTCCTGCCTCGCCCACTGCTCCCCTCGGCAGTGTGTGTTTCAGTCCATCTGCCTGTTCTGCTCCCCACTCTGTCTCTGGTGAATCCTCACACTGCGCACACCTCTGACCTGTATCCCAGCTCTTGTGTGCATAAATACGTCTTAAAAAAAAAATTTAGTCTAATCTCGTTTCACCATTCCACCCTCCATTCCTGTCCTTCTTGTTCAAGTTTCTTAAAACCAGTCTCAGACATTCTATCATTTCACCTGTAAAATGAGATGCAGCTCATCACAGCATTATCCTCATGGGGTTGTTGAAGGATTTAATGAGCTCACGTAGGTCCTAGGACTCATGCACTCTGTAGACCTTGGGTGTTATTAATAGAGAACGAGGGTGTGTTCATTTGTTTGCCTGCTTAAGTCTGTAAGGTCTAGAGGGGAAGCATCTGCAGGATCTGGAGGGCCAGGATGGGTGAGTCTCCAGGTGCTGGCGCAGGAGCTGTTTAGACATATCTTGGGGATTATTAACATGATTGTTATTATTGTGTCCTGTGCCTGTGAGTCACCTATGGAATTATGCTCGGGGACTGAGAGAATGACCACGGACTGCTGTGGCTTTACAGCTGTGCTCTGGTTCCCAAGTGTTCTATTTGACTCATCAAGTATATACTTTTCTCTCCAGCTTTCCCCTAGCATCTTCAAGAGTGAGGGAAAGGGACAGGTAGGCAATCAGGGGCACTTGAGGACCAGTGCCTCTCAGAAGGAGGAGTCAAGAAAAGGATCAAGTTAGGGAAAATCTTGTTGGTCCCTTGGGTACCCCTGTGCATGGGGAGGGGTGAGTGGGAGTGGGGCTGTGTACTTGAGTTAATTCCAGGCATACGACTGGGTAGTGAGGACTATAGAAAGAGATGGTGGAAGCCACTGCCCTGCCCCGGCCATTAGGAACTCACACCCTGGTTGGAGCCCAGCAAGTTAAGCAGTGATTTAGAACAAGACACCCATCATCATGCATTGGGGTATGATTGTTCAGATCGGCTCCTAGGCCTGACTCCGAGCGTGTGCATGTCTGTGTGTGCATATGTGCATGCATGCATGCGGGCACAAGCTTGGATTCATGCTCCTGACTTGCAAATGAGCTGTCCTGTGCACACATTGTCAAGGAACACCTGTCACAGAGAAGCTTTTGTCAGGGTGAGAAATAACAGGAAGTTAATTTAGAAATATTTCTCTGTCAAATAGGTGAGCCTTTATGACTAGCTGCATTAAAATAAAATAAGCTACACAAAATGGCTTTAAAATGGACTTAATCTAACAGGAATTGAGCTGTTTTCTGTGCTTGGGCAGCTGCCTTTGACCAGTTTGCAGAGACTGTGGGTAAACAGCCTGACGGATTAGGCATGGAAGAGAGTATTTGTATTTCTGAAGGTGAGACTACTCCTTACACCCCCACCTGCTGCCTGCTCGCTGGCCCCCACCGTGGGTAGGTCACGCTCTCTGTGGGCAGGAGCTGGGTTTATCCCTTCCGCCCCCATCCATCCCCAGTCCAGCACAATATTGACGCTGTATCCATCCCCTTCTTCATCAAAGCTTTCACCGTTGCTACTTTGCTGACATTGAACTCCTCCTCCCATCCTTTTGTGGTTCCTCCTCCATCCGTTCCTCCTGTCTTTCTCTAAAATGCAGGCAGCCCCCCTAAGACTCCATCATCAGCAGAGTTCAATTCTGGCACCGCATTCCCCCCTTGTATGATCTTTTGTCTTCAACTCCTTGATTGCCACCAAGCAGACTCGCAAATCCATCCTTATTCCTCATCCTTTTCTCTAAGGATGTTGGCCAGCAGTTCCCCTTGATGCTGGACATTTTCACTAGGCTCTCCTGAGGGAACCTCTAATTCAATTTGTCTGTATCAATTTGTCAGTCTTCTCTTGCAAATTAGATTTTCCTTCCTCAATCCCTAAGCCCTCCACTGGCACCACGACCCTTTTAGTCTCTTTGTCCAGAACCTTGGGTGTCACATCCAGCCCCCACCACACCGCGTGAATCCAGGCAGTTCAGTCCTGAATATCTCTTCCTTCCACTGCCTCCTTACCAACACCGCCGACCACCCTCTGGGCTGGAGTCTCAGTCCTCTCCACAGGGACTCTGCCTCTCACTTTGTTCTCCTCCTACTCACTCTCCCATCCCAAGCCAGACCACTCAGGTGTGCTCTCTATGATTGGTGCTAACCAACTTCTTCTACCTCTTCTTATATTCACACCCTATCCCTGAACCCTGCTCCAGCATCACCCAGGAGGTGGCAACTGTCCCCAAACATACGAGGCACTTGCATACATTTGTTCATCAACGAGGAAGGCCCATTCCCAATTTCCATCTTGAGCTGCAAATAATAGCAATTCTAAGTAATAATGACTTAATTTTTTTAAAGATTTATTTATTTATGCATACAAGCACTGGGGTACAGGCCAGAGGTGGGGGTGGTGGTGAGAGGATTCACCACAGAGAGCAGGGAGCAGAACAGGCAGATCAACAGAAGTACACCACTGAGGGGAGCAGCAGGCACAGCAGGAGAGGTCTGCCTTGCCATGTGGGTCCCCTCCCTGGCCAGCAGCAGGGATCGAACTTGTGCTGCAGTGGCTGTGGTTTTGCTTCATTGTGCGTTGCTTAACTCATTGTGCCACCAGGGAGGCCCAGTAATGATTTAATTTAAGATAGAAGTTAGTTCTTTCTTTGTAGAAGTCTAGACAATGCTCCCGTTCATGTAGAGTTCAGGGCCCTGGGCTCGTTCCTGTTTATTAATCTGTCATCTCTAAGGAAGTTGTTCTTATCCTCATAACCCAAGATGACAGCTAGAGCGCCAGCCATCACCTCTGCATTCTAAGCAGCAAAGAGGATAGAAGGCACATGTGACTACTTTTGTGGGAGTCTACCAGAGTTTCCATCTTTTATTTCTTCTTATGTATCATTGGTCAGAGAAGAATAGAAAATTTGGCCTTTATTTTGAATCATGTACTTGGCTAAAAATCTGCCCTGAGACCTTACTACTATAGAAGAAAGGGAGGAGCAAATAGAAGTTTCTGATGTCATCTGACTGAGACCCATTCAAATGCCTTTCCCTTCAAGTACTTTCTCAGATCCTCAGATGGAATATACCACTTCTTACTAGATCCTTGCTTATCGTTCTGACCAGAAATTCTCTCTGCAGTCCATTGCAGTTAGTTTTAGAGTTGGTCTCCTCTCTTAGACTGTGAACCTCTGGGGTTTGTAGAGAAGCAGTGTCTTCTACAGTGTGGGGTCTCCTTGTACCCAGTTGCAAGTGGGGTAGAGAAGGCACTTGGTGAGTGTGTTGACCACATTGAGTCCTTCAGGTCCCTCCCCCCTACAGACTAATGGTGTGGTTCTGGAGGCACCTGATCATCGTCCAGAATCATCATCTGGCGCAAGTGTGCATGTGGATCTCCCTTGTGGCTGTGGGTTATCGTGTTTATGAATAGAACTGTAATGAGGCATAACTTAGATAGCTCAGTGTGCCCCAACCTGAAGTCCAAGTCAATGGACTTTTTTCTTTTTAAGATTTATTTATTTATGCACACAAGAGCGGGGGTACAGAACAGAGTCCAGGGAGGTAAGAGGATTCACCAGAAACAGAGTGGGGGAACAGAACAGGCAGACTGACTGAAATATACTGCTGAGGGCAGCAGCGGGCAAGGCAGGAGAGGTCTGTGGGTCCCCTCCCTAGCCGGCGGCATGGATCGAACTCGTGCTGCAGTGGCTGCAGTCTGCTTCATAGTGCGTTGCTTAACCCACTGCGCCACCAGGGAGGCCCCCAATGGATTTTTGATAAATGTGCACATCCATGTAACCACCACACAAAGCAAGAGAAAGAGCATTTCCAGCACCTCAGAGGCACCCTTGTATCCCTTCTCAGGAATAACCCCTATAGAGGTAATTACTGTTTTTTGTTTGTTTTACTATTTTTTTTTATGTGGCTACAATTTTTTGATGCTTGTATTAATTTCAGAAACAAATGCTTGCTGGGTGAGTGTAAAGAAAGCAAGAGCTTGGATTGGGCAATATCTAGCTCTCCAGTTCCAAGCCTTCTCCTACTGGTCTATGTACTAACCACATTAATCTTTAAGTTTTTTTTTTAATGTACTCAGCTTTCTCTGGCCCCAGGGTCTTTGCACATAACACTTTATCTTCCTGAAACATTCCTCTCCACATAAGCCCTATCTAATTCCTGTTTGACCTTAAGATTTCAGTTTTCCAGACTTCCCTACCTCACTCAAATGAGCTCAGATGGGGTTCCGCATGCTCACATAACTTGTGGTTTGTTTGTTTTTTGTAACAATCACCCCTGTAATTCCTTAATTCCTGCTGTTGCACACACCCCTAAGATGACCTCTCAATGAGTCATATCAGTTAAGTGTGGGTGGGATCTGTGATTTGTAGCCCTAAAATAATTGACATTGAGTTAATCAAAAAGATTATTCTGGGTAGGCCTGACTAGATGAAAGTTCTTTAAAAAGGGGGCAGTGGCCTTCCTGAAGTTAGAGACTCCCCTGATGGACCAGAAGGAAAAAGTCACCTTGAGTTCTACCTCAAGGAGGAAGTTGAGGGAGCTTAGAAGCACACCCTTTTCCAGTAAGACTCCATAAGAATGCTGAGATGGCATCTTGGATGAACTATAAGCAGAGAATCCACATAAGCTGCTTTTGAACCCCAGAAACAGTGAGGTAAGACATATATGTTGTTTTAAGCTTCTAAATTCGTTACACAGCAGAAGATAATACATTTGTCTTTTCCTTGTTAAAAAAAAAAATTAAAAAATGGAGTTGTTCACGCCAGATCCACCAAGACTTAATACTTAACCTAAATGCAGTTTCAGTCTCTCCCACAAAGTGTAATTTTAAGCCAATTAACCTGGAGTTTCCTGGTCCACACTAGTGAGGTGTATCTGCATGATAAGATCCCCTGCCTCCCCCTAGTGGAAGGTGGCTTTGCATGAAGTAATCATTCTTATGCTAAAAGCCACATCCCACACCCTTTCTGACTATAAAAACCTTCCATTTTGTATAACATTTTTCAGTGTCTTCTTGCTAGATAGGATACCATCAATCCATGACTCTTTTAATAAAGCCAATTGGATCATTAAAATTAACTCAGTTGCGTTTTCTTTCTTAACAACCCTAGATGATGAGCTACCTTAGGGCCAGGGAACTCATCTTATTCTCTGTTGGGTATATCCCTGTCTCTGATATAGAGGTTCTCACATCTCCTGGGTTTACAGCATCCTCAATGGTTTAATATTTTTTCGTGATGCCCCTAGATCAAAGGAAATACCTAATACTTGCATTTATGACTATATCCTTTATATTTATTATACCCAAATAACATAGTGTGTTTATCTTTTATCTATTTAGTAGCCATTTGAAAAAATAATACACATAATTTAAAAGAAAAAAAATTTAAATTGTTTTCTTAATTATAATTACTTACTTGTAGGATGTGTGTACCTTTGGGCACTGCACAATTTCTTGGAATCAGGTTGAACACCACCACCCACATCCTTGTTTCCTGTTCTATGTTGATTTTTACATGTGTGAAAATCTATCTTCATGAAGATAAGACAACATTAAAAGGAATGTAACACAACTTAATATTTAACGTAAATATGAACTACTTCAAGGTAGCAACTTGTGTGATATACAGCAGAAGCTGCTGAGTTTCCTTTAAAAATATGAAGTGCCCCTGTGAGTTCCCATAGTGCCCCTATGAATTCCCACAGTGCCCCTGCTAGTTCACTGAGGTGTCCCGGGAACCCTTATCTCACAGTGTAGGAACACTGAACATAGTACATAGAAGGGACTCAACGAATAGTCATTAAATGGGTGACTGCCTGCCTGAATGAATGAATGAATGAATGAATCAACTGTGGCCAGAAGGAGAGCCCAGAGTAAAATAGAGAGAGCTTTGGAGTGGAGCGGCCCGTAGCATATTAACATATTAGCTCTAGAAAGCTATCAGATTGCCAGAGTTCAAAGAGAAAAGCAGAAGCTATTCTAGATGTTTCAGACAGGAGGAACTTAATATAGGGGATTGATTATACAAGTGATTGAAAAACAAAGAAGGTAGAGAAAGGATGATGTGGTGACTCAGAGACTATTGAGAATAGGAAACCACTCTTACCCTTTCTCTGTGAACAGAGTACTCTTACCCTGAGACAACCTAGGTAAGAGAAATTGCCAGCTAGCAGGATGATTTGCCCCAAGTCCTGTTTGAGCAGGTGGACTAAATCATGGGCTGGCAAGCCATGTCCAAATTTGGCCATCACACTGACTGTGAGGAGCCATGCTAGACAAAAGACATTAGTTTCTAACTAATGATTATCTCACAACTTCCTGGAGGGAGAAGGCTGAGAGCCCACATTTTTTGCAGTTGGAATGTAACCCATCCATACATGCCTGCAGGTAGCCCAACGCAGAACAAGTTATGACGCTGCTCTCATCAGCTCTGCCTCATGGACCTAACCTTTAAATATCTCCTCCTAACTCCCCTTGAGGAGCCAGGCTAAATTATTTCTGGCGCTTATTCCCTCATGCATGAATCTCTCACAAAGCCTTGTCTGGTTCAACGATACTTAGCAACGATACTTTGGTGAATTCTTTCCCTAGAGGGCAAAAGACCCACTCTTTTGGGTTGGGACTTGTAACATAAAGCCAAAGGGAAAGGCCCCAAGAGAACTACAGTAGGCCTGTCAGCCAGGAGTTGAAGCCATGAAGAAGTAGTACTGCTAAAAATGCCAACAGAGTGTGTATCGAGAGATGAGTTACAAATACCCTGGCTCTCCCTCTCTTGCCTTCCCATCTCTTGCGGTACCTCCCATTGGTCTAACCTGGCAGAAAACCAGTTGGCATAGAACATTTACAAGTGCAATCTGCAGGAGTCAGCACCTGTTATAAATAATGGGGGAAGGAAAATATAATGTAGATTGAGACCTTAGCATTTGCTCCAGAGAATGAATAAATTGGTTATATATGGGACAGCCACTGGGCTATCCCATACATAATTCAGGCCCTTAACCTGACCTGGGAACAAGGGCCAGCATGTCCAGGACTGAGATAGAGTAGATACTTTCTATCCTTTCTGACACTGAAGCGGCCCTTTCTTCCAAACCTGGGACTGAGACCAAACTTATAGAGTTTGGAAGTAAAGCAGGGCCAAGTGTCTAAGTGACTCTATCAGGTCACCCAACTACTATGAGCTCTGTCTCCTCACAGAAAACAAGCATTTGGACAAGACAACCCCTTGGATTCCTTCTATCTTTAGCATCCTTCAATAAATGACTCGGACAGACTTGGAAGGTGCAAGAAGTCTAAGAGCAGTTTGTAGATGAGGGGGTGGGTGGGCAAGATGGTGGGGTGATATTCCTCCCATTTAACATATCTGTGCCTCACTGGCAGGATCTGGGGGAGTTGTCTTCTTCTTGGAGATTTAACCAGGCCCCAGACCTTTTTCTGGAGGAGAAAGAGGTTTTCGACAGTCTATACTTGGCCTTACCTCTTAAGTATAGTTTAGCATCTGGGAGAGGGAATCCTCTAATTCTGGAGGCATCTGTGATCCCAGGGAAGGAAAAAGAGTCCAGAAGATAGATTAAAGGGCTTTGAAAGAGTAGAACGAGGATGGGGAGGAGTGGACTGGATCAGGAGTTGTCAAATGACTCCTAGGCCTGAAGAACATCAGAACTGGAAAACACCTAGTCCTTGCACTTCACCAGTGAGGGCGAGTGGCTTGCCCGAGATACTGCATCTGTTATCAGCGAACCTCCTGACTCCCAGCCTGGTTCTTTCTGAACTCTAACCAGGTCACAACTGACTCGATCTGTGTCTCATGATTTTTAAGTTCTCTCTGGATCATCTGTGGCTCCAGGCTCCAGAACATGGACAAAGATTTTTCATTAAAACATGAGTTTTACATATAGTCTGACGAGAACGTTAGCCCCACGGAGGCAGGAATGTCACCTTTATTATCCTTTGTATCCCCAGCACCTAGAACAGGGTTTGGCATTTTATGTGACCTATCTCAAAGACGCCACTTTGAAATCAGAGTCTTCTGAAGATGACATTCTAGACACAAAGTGCACCAATGGTGGACATTTCAGGCTTTGATTGGGGGAGCTATTTGAGGTTTCTCCCCAGATCAGGAGAATTATGCTCCCCATGCTCATCCAGAACACCCACCCCCCTGAGCCTCAGAGAGATTGTTATATTCTTCCTCAGTTCCCCCTCCCTCAGTATTCTCATCCTAGAATTTCTCCAGCTGGGTGTGCAATATTACAGTCTCTCCCCTCCCCTCACTACCTGCCTTCACACTCTCCTGTGGAACCCCATGCAGGAGATTAGGAGAAGATAGATAAGATTCTACCTCCCTCTTCACCCCACTCTGGAACCATCTGCAGAGCCGTTTGTTCTGAAGATGTAATTTTCAACCCTAAGCCCCCATTCTCTAGTGCTCATTACGCATCTCCTCCCGGATGGTTGTTGTAAGTTGAATTGTGTACCCTAAAAACGATAGGTTGAGGGTACCTGTAAATAGGACCTGTGAGAGAGGATCTTTGTAGGATCTACAAAGATATAATCACTAGTGGATTAGGACAGGTCCTAATTCTGACAGCCAGGTCCTTATAAGAAGAGAGAGAATTTTGGACACAGACACAGGGAGAAGGCCACGTGTTGCCAGAGGCAGAGATTGGAGTGATGGAACTATAAGTCAAGGAGCATGAAGGATTGCCTGCAAACACCAGAGGCTAGGAACAGGCAAGGAAGGATTCTTCCCCAGAGCCTCCAGAGGGAGCATGGCCAGGCTGACACCTTAATTTTGAACTTCTAGCCTCCAGAACTGTGAGTTGGTTGTATCTAAATTTGCGGTAATTTGTTACAGCCTCCCTAGGAAACTATATAAAGGTCTACTGGTACCTCCCACTCAATATGCCCCAGAGATAATCCCCTGCTCTCTCAAACTTGTTTCCTTTGCAGGTGCCCTTCACCCAGGCTGGAAAAAGCTGAACTTCATCCTCATTCATTCCTGGGCAAATCGTCACCAACTCATTCTTTTGCCCCATTTACCATTTACCTGCCTTTCCACTCCCTCTCCCTCCTCAGTTTGTTAGTTTAGATCCTCATTCTGGGAATTTACTACCTCTTCTCTGATCCATCTCACGTTGGATTGAATAATGAACTTTCTGTAATACAGCCATGGTGTGGTACACCCCATTGCCCACAGCTCAAACCCCAAACAAACAGCCTTTGCCAGAGACCCTGCTGGTGGCCCAGCCGGTCTCCCTTCCCTGGCAGGTGAGCTCATCCCCAGCTGCTGTGAGTGCTGACTGATCATAACTCATAACTGTTCCTTCTTTGGAGAATTGCTCTGGGTCAATGGGAGTCATCTTTTCTAGAAGGTTACGTCCCAACCAGGGGCAGCCCACGGTCAATGGCTGACTAATGCAGAGATACAAAAGGCCAGCCCTCTGGCCTCAACGGAAGGCTAAGTCTGTGGTGTAATTCATTGTCCAGAGCTTCCTGGGGGGTCAGGCTGAAGCCAGACTCTAAGAAACTACTCCCTGCTTGCGTCTTCCTTGTGCCCTTTCCTGCTTTCCCTTCCCTTTCTCCTGATCCCTCAATAATCACATCACTTGACTACCTATCTCAGGCTCTGCTTTCAGGGAGCAGACCTGAAACCACCTAAGGTGATTCCCAATAGGGTGATAGAATTCCTTAGTAAAACCCATACTTCTTCACTTGAAAGGCCTTCTATGAACAAACCCAGAGCACCCACTTCCCCATCCGCCATATCCCCCTCCCTTCGCTGGTGTTGGTGCTGAGCAGAGCAAATCATCGAATTACATCCTGAATCAGGCACATGTTCTTCCAGTTCTCACCTTTAATGATTTTTTACACTCTTTCTCCTGTGGGGCCCTTCTCCTCTGCCTTCTCAGCCACCAAGTTGACGTACTGTCCACGCTCAGGGGCTACTTCCACCACAAAGTCTTCCCCGTTCTCCACCTCTCTCTTTGCTCTCCCAGGATGTCTCTCTCTAAGGACACAAATTATTTTCTGCTCAATAATCATAGGGCAACACCAAGGTAAAAGGTGCCATTTCTGTCTCAGGTGAGGTTCCAATGTCAACATTTGACCTACTAGTCCATATCCAAAGTGAGGGGCTGAGTGGCACTTCCTGCCCTCTCTTCACCTTCAGGTCATCAGAGAGCTTGGGAGGCTGAGGAGCTGGCGGTCAGGAGGAGTTACTGGCAAGCTTCCTATATGTGGAGGGTGGCAGATAGAGCCTGGGATTAAGACTTGTACCTGGAAACCCTAAAACGTCAGGGGTTGCTGTGGGCCCCCTGCTTTGATAGAAGAGAAGTCAGTCATTATAAGGACACAGGATGCTGAGAATTTCTGGGAGTCAGCTAGAATTGGCTTGTCTTCTTTCCAAAGGGGTGAACCAGCAGATGCCCAGAGTTTGAGGGCAGATGATTTGACAGCTGGAGAGTGTCACACCGTGTCAGGGAATGATGACAGGTAAGAAGGTGAGTTGGGAAGGGGATGTCTTCAAAGAACTCACGAAGACCCCATGAAAGGAAGAGGCAGCTTTGTGCACATGCCAGGCCGAGAAGACCTCTGCTAGAGTTGGACTGGGCAAATCAAAGTTTTCTTCCTTTGCACCACCCCTAACTCCAAATCTGGAGGGCCAGAAGTGACCTGGTGAGTGAGTGAAGGGATAGAAGCATGTGAAACACATCCCACCCCTTTTCCATAGCAGGGGGCTGGCCATAGTTAGGTCCCACCTGGGGTGCACAGCCAGGGAGAAGCTTTCAATTTATAAGATGGTAATGCAGGCCTCCCTGGTGGTGCAAGGGGTTAAGCACCACATTCTAAAGCATCCGCAGCCACTGCAGCACGAGTCAGATCCCAGCCCAGGGAGGGGACCCACATGGCACAGCAGACCTCTCCTGCCTCGCCCGCTGCTCCCCTCAGCGGTGTATTTCAGTAGATCTGCGTGTTCTGCTCCCCACTCTGTTCCTGGTGAGTTTACTCCTATACCCCCAGTTCTCTGGCCTGTACCCCAGCTCTTGCATGTATAAATAAATAAAATCTTTTTAAAAATATTAACATGGTAATGCATAGACTGGGCTAAGAAAACAACCCAAACAAGCTTGAGAGTGGAAAATTTCAAACATGATCCCAAGTAAAGAAATATTACCGAGGACCCCCTTATCCCATTGCTCATCTCTGTCACCAACACACAGCCAGTCTTACTACTCTTTACCCCCCCACTCGTCCCCTCCCCTTAATGGACTGGGCATGTTAATTGCCAAATACAAGATTTTTCTCTTTACACCAGGAAATGGAATTTTCTACTGTCTAAAAGTACTTTGGCTCTGTGAACCCTTGGGAGAGGGGTTTCCCCTCTCTGTACCATTAGTTCCTCAAGGTCATTACCGTTGTCCTTCTAGGCTCATGGGAGATGCTTGCCGTTTTGTTCCTCTGCGAATGAGGATGGGGTGATGGTTAAGATGACGATGAGTTCCAGGGCAGGAGAGTAAATGGGCAGCTTGCATGCGGTTGGAGTACCAGTCATGTGCCATTGGCACGTGGAGGCTACGAGGGTGTGTGGGTGGAGCGTGGCGCCAAATGTGCTGGCAAGCGCTGAGCATGCGGGGTAGATAGGTGGGAAATTGGGTGGCGTGTGACTGACATGCAGAGGATGGCCAAGGGGTGAGGTGTGAGGGTGTTGCCTGCTTCACTCTGGGCTCGGGGTATGTAATGATTTATCTGACTTGCCCTCCCCTGTGACTCCCCTCCCGGCAGTCGACTGCATCTCATACATACCAAGGTTCTTATCACATCAAGAATTCATAATCATCCCAAAATATTCAATGGGGATATGAAATATTTACACACGAGGCGCCAGATGATGAAATGAAATGAGCCCATCCCCAAACTCTGGCGGAAACCTCTTTCCTGCAGGGGCAGGAATGGGGCTGAGAAGTGGGGGTGTTTTATGGATCCCTGGTCGCTGCTCCCAGATCTCTCTGGCCCCCGGAGCGTATTCTATGTGTCCTTGCTTGGTTGGAAGAAGCAGATATCACATTCATCCCTGCTCCTTGGATAGGTCTTCCCCCTACCCCCAGCCTTCCCCAAGGGGAAAGGGTGCCTCTGCTTGCGGGTGACGACTAACGGAAGGGGCAGGAAGACAGAGAGGAACTTGTCCGATATGGCAGTAACCCAGAATCTTGCAAAAGAATCCATTCACCCTTCTCTCCACAAATCCTCATTCATCTGCTTGCTTAGCTCCAACAACAGGGAGCTTACTACCCTCATTTAATAGATGGTCTTTAGAAAGTTCTTCTTGGATTGAAGTGCCTGCCAACTCCACTTGCCAGCCCTCTTTCACCTGACATCCCTTCAGCTCCCTCTGAGGGTCACCTTGTCCATCCCTCTGCCAGTCTGAGTCCTCAGTGTCTTGAGGTCCCCAGCCCTGGCAGCCTCCCTGGGGTGCCCCAGAGCACAGATGGGCCCCTGAGTAGCCGTAATGGCCTCGTCTGTTTAATTAGCATGCAATTAGTCTAATGCATATTTTAACATCTCACTGTAGCTGCTCATCAATCATGTGAAACCAGGGACAGACAGACAAATAGTCAACCTGCAGAGCTAGGAGGAAGAGGTCTTCACAGTGACTTTTCAGGGGCACAGGCCCTTCAGCAGGAGACAGAGCAGCCTGGAGGGTTGTGTTATGTTAAAACACCCAAAGTCCTTCCCTGCAGCTTCTAGGGCAGGAAGATCATGCTCACGTCTCAGTTTCCCTACTTGTAGCTCTACGTCCACTTGGACCAGCAGAATTGGCTGTGACTTGCTGCTAATAATGTCAGCTCCTAAAGGATACTAACTCCCCCATCAGGCTGGAAATCCTTGAAGAACGAGAACCTTCTCTTCTCTTACTTCTCCTCACTCCATCCAGAATTGTCAGTTAAAGACTATGCTCCGAAACAGAAAAGCAGTGAACTGGGAGTCACCCAATGTGTATGTAATAATGACTGAGCTGTGTCTTCTGGCACAATCTGTTTTCTGGGAGTCTATTTTCACCATGGTGGGTGGAAAGAGCAGAGACTTGCAGGATAAATCAGTGTTCATTTCAGCTCACCTGAGACTAGCTAGCTGTGTGACCTTGGGAAAGTGTCTTAACCTCTCTGAGCCTCTATTTCCTCAAATGCAAATGGATTTAAAAAAATACCTACCCTATAGCCTTGGTGGGAGAATTAAACAAGTTAACTCAGTGCCTGCTCTTAATGCTTTCTTAGACATAATGCTTTCTTCCCTCCTTCCCTGGTATCTCAGTTTTCTTGAATTCACAGCCTGTCCTTGGTCTCTGATCACATTGTTGGTAGAGAGGCCAGAAGGAGGATCTCTGGAGAACAAAAGAACCCTCATTGTAGATGCTGGGTGGAGAGAGGAGTGGGGAGCTGAGCTTTGTACTGGGCAGTGGGATGTGGCCTTGGGTGGGTGAGGCAGGGTGTTCTTGATTGACATGTCTTCCATGAGGATAAACTGGAATGTGACACTGTTACTGTCATTCCCACAGCAGCAGAACACGGAGGAGCCTAAATATTTCATGGTCAAATTCATCAATAATGGAGACTGAGACTAAATTACATAACTGTCACCTTTCTGTTAAATAATATTTTCTGCGGGGGTCTAGGCGGGGGGCACCAAGGGCTTTATTGAAAGTCATGAATGATTTAGGCCAGCAAATAAAAGGGATCAGGAAAAGGAGAAGGGAGAGGGATTTTCAGGCATCACCTCCTAACTCACCATCAGGGGGATGGCTTGAGAGAAGCTGCAAGATGTGAGGGTCCTGGAGGAGAGGGGGCTGGGTGTACCTACAGGAAGGCTTTGGGGTGGGGATGTACCTTCGAGAGTTGGATGGAAGGGTGACTAACATGCTAACCAGACTCTCAGCGTCAAGTTGCTCCCTTTGCATGGAGTTGAACAGAAGGGAGCTCAGGGGCAACCAGAAAATAGGGGCTGTGTGTCTCCATGCAATAGAGAGAGTGCAGGGGCTTGGTCCTACCATCAGGCCAGGCACTCTCTTAGGCAGGGGCTTGTCTCTCATCAGTCCCAAGAGACAGCACCCGCGTCTCCTCCACCAGCACTGATCCCTGGGAGTTAGGACTGTTCCTCCTCCTTGTGCCCCCACCGCCATTAAGTGGAGGGCTCCCAAGGTCAGGGCCTGTGTCTTCCTTATCAGCATGCTCCCTTTTCATCGCGAGTACCCTCAAGGACAAGGGCCATGCCTTTCCACCTGACCCAGGGCTCCCCAGGGCAGAGGCACAATTCAGCCTCTTCTCTGACGTCAGACCATTCTGGAGGTGAGGCATTCTTGTTCCTGAAGGGAGGAGCTGTGTCCCCTCCATTAGACTGGGGTCTTCCTGAAGTCTTGAACTATTTCTTCTCCTCTGGACTTGGAAAGGCCTGAGAGCAGAGATCATGTCAGACTGGATGCTCCCTGAGGGAGGTGCCTAATCTTTTCTCCTTATCTTGCTTCTTTGCCCGACAGGAGGGAAGGGATGAGACCAAGTGTCCCGCTGTCAGGGGGCCAGGACAGCAGGTGGGTGCTGCCGCCCCGGGGGGGCATCTCGGTGGGCATGTGTGCAAACTCACCCTGCACCGTCAGCCCTCTGTGGGAAGGGTGAGGGCTGGGAGCGCTATGCCTGCTAAGTGTATAATTACACAGTACTTGGGGTAATTTTCCTCTTCCTCAAGAAGCACACGTTGGCCCTGATTTTCCTATCTGCAGATTGTAAGCTCATAATTAGCAGCAAATTACCCACACAAGTGACAAATTTTTGTGCTTTCAAGTAAACAGACAAAATACCCACAGTTCATAAATTGCCTCTCGGTGCAGTAGGCACCTGGCTCCCAGCGATGCCCAGCCTGCCCACACATGGCAGGGTGGGGGGGCAGCGGGCGGAGAAGGCCTGGGCTGCAGTCAGAGGGATTAAGGGTAGACTAACTTGTCTTTGGCATCAGTTCTTCCTGCTCAGTGTCCAGTGCCTGCAAGTCAGAAGGCTTGGTCCTTGTCAGCTTCATGGATCCTGATGTGGATGGGGAGCTCTAGGGTGGCGGCACCAGATAAATAAATCAATCTAAAAAAGATTGATTTATTTATGCATACAGGAACTGGGGTACAAGCCAGAGTCGTGGGAGGTGAGAAGATTCACCAGAGACAGAGTGGGGAGCAGAAGAGGCAGACTGACCGAAATGCACTGCTGAGGGGAGCAGTGGGCAAGGCAGGAGAGGTCTGCTGCACCATGTGGGTCCCCTCCCTGGCTGGGGATCGAACTTGTGCTGCTGTGCTGCAGATGCTTCACAGTGTGGCACTCAACCTGCTGTGCCACCAGGGAGGCCCTATGGCACCAGTCTTGAGGACAAGGAATAGGTAGGTCCCCATGCCCCAATCTGTCCCCTGGGAGCTCCTTGAAACTGGTCCTGTGCCTTCTCTTAGCCAGTAACCCCTCTTGGGGCACCTCATGTCAGCAGAGCTCTGCCTCTTACTTACTTTCGAAAGGGGATTCTTACCTTTTCTGTGCAGTGGAGCACACAAACATGGGATGTTTAAGGGGGGTTGGGAGAGTGGGATTGGTATCCTTTAAGAGGAGGAGGAAAGACCAGATCTTTTTCTCTCCATGGGCACCCAGAAGAAAGTCCAAGTGAGGAGGCACCAGGCTGCCCCAGGGAGAGCTGCCTCACCACAACCTACCTTACTGGCACCCTGGTCAGCCTTCATATGTGTCAGAAAATACATCTCTGTTGTTTAAACCGCCCAAGCTGTGGAATGCTGCGGGTACCCGGGCCAGCTGACACACCAGGTAACTTCCCTGAGCCTGTTTCCTCGTAGGTAAAACAGGGGTGACAACTGAGCTTCCACGGGAATTGTAAGGATTAAACGAGGCACGTAGTCCCTAGCACACAGTGAGTGCTCAGTTGCTGTACTGTCGGTATTTGTGGATTTTGGTGAATTTGTTCTCACTCTCTTTGCCCTTCCTCTTCATGTTCATTCATGCCATTTCCACCACACTCCCAGATACGATGAACATTCATTTAATATTAAAGAATCCATTTTCTATGCTCCCCATTTCTCCCAACATCCCTATAGTCATCCAATGACTATAAATGCCCCACCCTCCTGCAGTAGAGATGCCTTGCTACTGGAAGCAGCTAGGATCTGACTCACACATGCTGTCTGGCCTCAGGGTCCTAGTCTTCCCGGTGGGCTGGAAAGGGGTAATATTTGCAAACTGCTTGGTCCACACATCCGGGCCCTGTGGGCAGCATGTAATGACAGCTGTCATCAGGGTGGTTGTCCCTGGTGCTCTGACTTAGGTAAGAGTGAACACACCTGCAGGAATCACAGCTTGTGGACGTCCCCGCCCCCCATGTGATTCCGGGATGGCCTGAGGACAATAGACTATGGAAGAAGTGATAGTGGGCTTTATCCTTGAGAAGATCTGGCAGCCCTAGTGTGCCGGGGGCTTGCAAGAGCTAATTATTATTTTAAATTTTCAGGAATTTTATGAACTGATTGACTTCAATTGGTAGCTTGCAATTAGTCTTGGTGGAAATATTTAAAACATGGAAATTGGTAAATAGTACAAACCTCCCTCCCTTTATTTTTCTTTTTTCTCCTGCAGAACCAGTTACCCCACTGCCTGGCAGCTTCCAATTCAAATTTTTGTGAGTCTTGAACTTGAACATAAGACATTCAGCTTCCTTTCAGGAATGGCCACCACCTGGAAAATCCCCAGAGAGAGGAACAGTCTTGAGACTACATGGAGGAGAACCAAGGAAACTAGATACATGACCCAGGCCAACCAATCCAGCCATTCTAGCCAGCCCTCTCCGAGAGAAGCGTCTAACTTGCCGATGAAGAGCTCACAGACATTCAGCCTCAGGAGACGCTGCCACATGGACCAGAGATAAGACGTCCCTGCTATAACATACCTCAATTCTTGGCCACAGCACTGTGTCCAAATGAACTGTTTGTGGTTTCAACCATAAGTTTTGGGGTACAGAGGATGCACCGATAGCTAGAACTGCCATTGATCCTAAAGCAAAGGACCAGACAGTCTCTTCGCTATGTGACCTTTCATCCCTTTCTGCATTACCCTGGTTCCAGGAAGCCCAAAGGAGGTGGTCAGCACTCTTTACCCCAACAGGGGTGGCCTCACTTGCCCCTGTACCACCCTCATCTTCTAGGGACCCCAAAGGGCAACCTTCTCACACCTCTTCTCTATTCCATGTAAGCAGACAGGGAGGCTGGAGTGAAGAATTCTGCTGGGGAGGCCGGTATGGAGCTAAGAGAGAAACTGATTCCCCCTCCCTTCCCTATTGACATTTGAAAAGGACAAAATTAGGAGGAAGGTAAATGTTACTCTTCTCTTCTCTAGGGATAAAGAAATAGGAATGCAGGCCCAGGGTTCTGATTGTTAAATGCATGGTTTATTATTATCATGTGCAAATATTTTTGACAAGATTATATATTTCAATAGCATATAAAATTGCTCCCTTCTTGAATAGATGTTTAATAAGAGAAAACATTAGAATAAAGGAACATTAACATAAAATTAACGACAAGTAAGCCATTAAAAATTTGAAAGGTAACACAAATATTAATATTTAAAAGTTTTCATCCGTAAATCACACATTGTGAAACATACAAAGCATTAACTGACCTTGACAGCCTTTTTTTTTTTTAAGATTTATTTATTTATGCATACAAGAGCTGGGTACAGGCCAGAGTCCAGGGATGTAAGGGGATTCACCAGAGACAGAGTGGAGAGCAGAACAGGCAAACGGACCGAGGGGAGCAGTGGGCCGAGGGGAGGGGAGCAGTGGGCGAGGCAGGAGAGGTCTGCTATGCCAGGTGGGTCCCCTCCCTGACCGGCAGTGGGGACCTGGTCAGCAGCAGGGATCGAACTTGTGCTGTAGTGACTGTGGTTTGCTTCATAGTGCATTGCTTAACCCACTGCGCCACCAGGGAGGGAGGCCCCTGACCTTGACAGTCTTGATCTTTGTTTTGCAACAATATTCCAGACATTAAAAAACACCTTTTGTGTTGACTTCATTTGAATTGTCAAGCAAATGTCCAAAAGTATCTTCAATTTGAGTGTTATGGCACATGTTCCTTCATATAAACTCATTATTTTTTTAAGCAATGAAAATACTTGGTCTGCTTGTCCTGAATTTTTTTTTTTTTTTGCCGTTTGAACTTGATATTGCTTTTGCTCATTCAGATTTCAGATCAGTTTGTGATTTTGTGTCTGTGAATTCTACCACATTTCTATTTTCTTCTCTTTGCATTCTTCCATAGTGAATAGTCGAGCACTGGAAAATGCCAGTGACCATAACGGGTAGAAGGTGAGGAATCTAACATTTGGATCCTAGCAAGATTAACAGCACTACACGTGCCCCAAATTGTCAATTTAAGGGGCTTATTTTGCTTCCAAAACTTATTTCTGGGAATATTGCTCATAGGATTTGTACAAAGCATGCAATGCATATAAACTTATTCATGTTAATTTTATTCATAAGACTGACTCACGCTGGCAGCAGACAGAGCCACAAACATGTACTGGTATGATGGCAACAGCTGCAGGCAAGACCGACTGGCTAGATGGTGAGATTCTCACCTATGTGCTCCTGTCTCAGTCCCAGAGATGCTGACATTAAGCTCCAACTCCATGTACCAGCTCTTGCTTTCAGTTGACATCAGCTGATCTCGTCAAGCCAGCAGCATCTCCGTGCTGATGATGAAGCTTAAATTCCTGCAGGAGGAGTATAGTACTTTTCCCATTTTATAGTTTTGCGGACTGAATTTTCTTGGGAATTTGAATTCGAGCAAGGGAATTCCTGATGCTATTGCCCAGAAGCTGAAAAGTTCATTAAAGAGAGAGCTGGACTCAGGTAGAAAGACCACCCAACATTGCTGGCTTCCCTACTCCCCACCTTCCTTGCTGAAGTCTCATAAGTCAATGCTCTGGAGGGAGCACCTACTTTTGTTCTCTTCTTATCTTTATCTGCATGTTCTCTGGGATACCCTGTCTGTGATCTTGGTTACAATGCACTGCTAAAACCCAAGTTTAGGTCTCTAGCCCAGACCTAAAAAACTTGCAAATGAGTCTTTAGGTAAAAAAGCAGAGTCCAGACTTCTCCTGCCCTTTTATCCAAAGACTATTTGCAAAGTTTTGCTTCTTATGCACATGACTCCAACACTTTGCTAGTTTAGAAGTTTGAATAACTGAGGTAGAATGACTTCCAGCTGGGGACAAAATGGTTCCATTGACCTTGTAGGGGGATTTGTCACTAGACCCTTTTGGTTTAAAAAAAAATACCAAGGCAGGGGTGGGGGGCCTCCCTAGTAGCACAAGGGGTTGAGAACCACACAGTGGGGCTTCTGCAGCCACTGCAGTGCAAGATCAATCCCCAGCCAGGGAGGGGACCCACATGGCGCAGCAGACCTCTCCTGCCTCACCCGCTGCTCCCATCAGCAGAGTACTTAAGTCGATCTGCCTGTCTGTTTCCCACTCTGTCTCTGGTGAATCCTCTCACCCTCTTCATATCTGGCCTGTACCCCAGCTCTTATGTGCATGAATAAATAAAAATCTTTAAAAAAATATCAAGGGGGATTATATGTTTGGCCGGAGTGATTAATGGTAATTATCAATGGGAAACAATG
Organism: Galemys pyrenaicus; assembly: GCA_019455555.1. NCBI lineage: Eukaryota > Metazoa > Chordata > Mammalia > Eulipotyphla > Talpidae > Galemys > Galemys pyrenaicus. The sequence continues at coordinate 12,687,173 of JAGFMF010011803.1, forward strand.
GGGCAAGGAGGTGTATGGAGCATCTCCTAGGACTTCTGGGTCAGATGGTAATAGTGCTATGGAAGGAAGGACCAAGTCAAACAGGCATTGCCACTAAAGTATCAAATTCTCCAGACAGAGATTGAGACTGCCCCACCAGAAAGAATTCTGACCAGCTGCCATAGCTGTGAAGGGCAAGCGGAACATGGATGAAATGACAAATAGCAATTATGTTCTTGTGACTGGGTGTGGAAACAAAACTAAAGTTCCCACACATGTTGTGATCCTTGCTTTGTGATGGATATGTTAACTTGACAGTAACAAAATTTCCATTTTTGTCCCATCTTCCTCCTCTATTATTTTTTATATGGGTATGTTTATGATGATTATATTTGCAATTTGTTGTAGGGATTATAGAATTGTGATAGAATTAGAAGAATGGAATATTCCAGCATCCCTGGTATAACTACTGATGTGAATTTGGGTTGCCCCCTTTTGGGGGAAAAGGATAAATTTCACTTATGAGGAATGGTTACATCAAGCAGGTTTTGGTGGTGGTGGTTAATTTGAAAATGGAAGAATAGTGTATGTTGACATCATGAAGCCAAGAGGTGGCCTGTAATGGACATTTGTTATTCTTCTTGGCTGCCTAGAGCCTTTAAGTATTCTCCTTTTATTGGGAACCTCCGAACATTGTGTGTCTGCCTTTCCTCTAAATAGAAGCCAGAGCCCACTTTCCTGGGATGTCTCACACCAGGTAGGTAATTGGACTCATTCAATAATGGAGAGACTTGGAATAGTCTCTGAATGAGCATGGCACGGAATCCACTTGGTGGTTGTATCAGCAGAGGCATTGGCTTTCAGTGGCTGGGCTGGCAAAGGTTCTGTGAAGTGCTACCTTAGACCTGGGTGAGAGGGCCCATACTTTCTTTGTACCCTACATTTAGAGAGTCCTGTTCTCATCTTCCTTCAGCCACACTTCTCGAACCCTCAGGGCCAGGAAGTGTAAGAACAAGGGACATGCCTACGCAGAGCCAAAGTCCCAAATTCCCTGTCCTAATGGTCCCAGACCCAATTGCAGGGTCTGTTCAGTCCTCTTTCCTGGTCTGTCTTCCAAGGATAGGGCACGCTGTTGCGTGCCCTAATGTCTGAGGAGCAGCCATAGAGTGTCTGCAGAGGGTGTGACCAGAGGTTGGACTGTGGGCAGAAGAGTATAAACACAAGCATAGGTGGCCCTGTGCAGTACAGGAGAGGGGCTGGGAGAAAGCAAAAGAAAGGGCTGGGGCCAGGGGCCAGAGGTTGACTCTGTGGCATGCCACCCTATGGCATGGTTCTGAAGATTCTCACTCTGAACCTGAACTTCCTAGGTATTAGAAAGGCATATTTATCAAAGTGGAAGAATGTGTGGAAGCTTATATTTTTCAAAAATGCTAGCAACAGGGCCCTCCCTGGTGGCGCAGTGGGTTAAGCAATGCACTATGAAGCAAACCGCAGCCACTGCAGCACGAGTTCGATCCTGCTGCCGGCTGGGAGGTGACCCACATGGCGCAGCAGACCTCTCCTGCCTTGTCCACTGCTCCCCTCAGCAGTGTGTTTCAGTCCATCTGCCTGTTCTGCCCCCTGCTCTATCTGGTTTCTCTTACCTCCCCACACCTCTGGCCTATACCCCAGTGCTTGTATGCATAAATAAATGAATTTTTTAAAAAATGCTAGCAACAGTATCTCATGTCCCTTTGCTTTTTCAGAGCGTTCCTCTTTACCACCAAGAGACAGAGTCTATTTTCCCCATTAAACTTGAGTAGGACTTGCTGACGGCTTTCATGAATAGAACGTGGCGGAAGTGATATCAATTGACTAGGATGCTAGATCACAAAACGCAATAGAGCTCTCTGGGTGTCCTTGCTAGGACTCTTGCTTGTGGTACCCATCCACCTTGCTATGAAGAAGCCCAACCCATGTGGAGAGACACGTGGGAAAGCCCAGATGGAGAGAACCTGAGGCCCCAGTCAATTTCCAAACATGTCAGTGAACACACCAACAGATGACTCCAAGGCTTTGCACTTTACAGCTGAAGCTTCAGACATTATGGGCCACAGATAAACCACTGAGGCTCTTAGTTCCTGAACCATAGAATCTTTGAGAATCATACATTCGAGATACCAAAATATATAAATTTCGACATGACTTGTTACGCAGCCTTGGTAACTGAAACAGCTTTGACTAGACTTCCTGTAATAGGTTGTTAGCATGATAACTAAAATATGTCACTGTAATGTACATGGGCCTCCATGTGCACTCTTGCCCTGGGCCCTGAGAATGCTAGTGGCATCTCTAGTTTTTGGAGCCCAGTGTCTTAAGTACAAGCTGCTTGGTGTGTGCCTGATGTTGGGGTAGGAGGGTGTCCACTGCAGCAGGTCTAGGGTGTTATTTGGATACTGCTTCTGGCACTGTGGTCTCTAGGCTGTGTCATGTCCTCTGTAGGGTAAAGAATGATCAAGTCTTTCCACCCTCCCACCACTGTGATGATGGACACCTGCGGTGCTGCGAGCACTCCAGGGTGGGCATGCGCAAGTGGGCGCACCTGAGTTGGACACGGGCTTAAATGGGCAGTGTCATGAGGACACCAGAACTGCGAGGACCAACAGACAGAACTGTGAGGACCGGCCGACAGAACCAACAGGACCGGCAGTACCGACGAGCAGCAGCAGCAGAGAGAGAGAAGAAAGCAACCGAAAGGGTGAGATACGCTGGAGGCCTGTCAGCCCCCCAGACCCCCCGGCACCCATGCCTGCCACGTACCTGGCCACCTCTACTAAATAAAGTATGAAAAGCCACCGAGGGCTCCAAGACTCTCCTTTCCTGACCCGTTTGCCCAGAACCTTGCTCCTGTGCCACCCCTTCCTGGTCACTACACCTCCCAGAGGTTCCATGAACCACCTGATATCCTTTGTAAATGTCTCCTCTGCATAAAGCAGCCAGAGTGGTTTCTGTTGCTTGAAGTTCGAAACTCTGATTGAAATGGAAATTGGCTCCAGGTTATTTCACTTTGATTCAGTTCCACAGACATTAATTGAGTAGCTGCCGCATGGCTGGCCCTATTTTAGGCAACAGTGATACAAAGATGAATAAGACAGAATTTTATCATTCGATAATTATAACCAACATTTATTGAGCACTTGGATTGTGCCAGATACTGTGCTAAACACTTTTCCTGCTACATCTCAATTCTCATTACTTTATTATGTTAGGAGGTTCTAGCTTCATATTGTAAGGAAACAGAGGCTCAGAGAGGTTAAGTAATGAGTCCATGATCACACAGCTAGTACACGGGGGAGCTGAAATTAATAAGTAAATGTTGGACGTGAGATGCCTGACTGCAGTGACTGGGCTCTTAACCATCTGTCTCCGCTGATTATCTGTGCTTGACGGCAGAACACACAGGTACCATCACTGTAATTTCAATGTGTTAAGGGCATTTCCTTAGGGAGCACAGAGAGCATGCACTTAGTGGAGGTCCAGGAAGACTTCCTGGAAGAGATGGTGCCTGAGCTGAGTCCTGTTGGATGTAGGGAACTGGTTAGACAAAGGAGGTTGCACAGGGCACTCCAATTTATGGGACACCACCTGGCAAAGCTGGAGTAGCCATTTTGCCACGTGGGAGATAAGGAATGCTGAGGAAGGTAGGGGTCCGGGTCCTACAGAGCAAAGAGTGTTAAACTGAGGAGTCTGGACTTATTTCTGAAGACTGTGGAGAGTCACAGAGGGATTTTGAGCGGATTTTGCACCTTCCTGGTAGAGTAGGAGGATGGTTGGCAGAATGTGTGGGCTGGAAGGAGGGAGCTGTGGAAGTCTGCATAATCCCGGTGAAAAAGAGAATAGGACCTCACTGAAGTGAAGGTGATGAGAAAAGGAAATGGGTGGAGGGAGTGAGTATGAGAGATGCGGAGGAGGCAAGATCTGCAAGACTTGAATGTGGATTGTGAGAGTGATACCAAACGCCAGTCTCAGTTCCCTCAGCCAATAAAAGGAACAGAGTTTGAGGAGAAGGAATTTCTCCTCAAACTTGTTGACAAACTGAGGAGGCGGCAGACTCAGGTCTGAGACTACTGTCCTGCAGGGGTGTTACCCAGAGTTACAAGAGAGTAGGAGGGGGTGTGGGCAAGGGTCAGCCCACCATCCTTGCAACACAAGCTTCTGGAGGTTTCCTTTAACACCAGCTTGCTAGACTATCACCTGTGGTCTGCAATTCAGGTGTTACCTTCCTAGCAATGCTCTTTTCCCTCAGAATGTAAGAAACCATTGTTAAGCCTAGAGGAGAGTCAATAAAGGAAATGGGAGAACTTACCTGGTGGGACAGAGAGACAAGTCCTTCATTCCTGTTTCAAGAGGAAAGGAGGAGCTCAGGTATCTGCGGGGCTGGTGGAGAAACGGTGAGCTAGTCCCTGAGATAAAACAACATCAAAACAAAAAGGAGGAAGAATGAGGTTGTAAGTTTTACACGCAGAGGTGGGCAGCCTCAGGGAGATCTGGGTGCGGCTAACAGGAGCTCACAGTTACCGTTACTAAGTACATGCACACAGCCTCCGGGCCCCGTGCTACGTGCCAAGCTCAGGGGAAATGGGTGAAGATTAAATGAGTTAAAACACAGATGGGGCTTAGACCAGTGCCTCTCATAAAGTGAGCACCCAGGAAGCATTTGCTGTTATTATTACTCTCGCTGACCATGTTTCATAAGGAAATTGGGGCACAGAGAGGTGAGGTAGCCTGCTGCTCACACTGACCTGAGGTCACGCTGACTCCCGGGGTGCGCTGTGGGGGTAGGTGAACTCACAAGGGGGAAGTGTGGAAGAGATAAAAGTGGGGGTCAAGAGCCAAGGCCCAGGGAATACTGTCCATGCTGCCACCAAAGAAGCCCAGTCAGGCCATGTGCTCTAGGGGCCCTCTGGTGCTCAGGCTCCAGCACACGCTGCTCACCCTTGGTGTTTTCTCCACCGTACATTCTACCCCGGAACTTCTGTTTCAGTCATTCTGGAAGAGTTAAGGTCCTGGGCTGAACTTTAGAGACCCTGGAGCTCATGGTGAATTGCTCCAGCACAGGAACAAAGCTGAGGATCCCCCAATGAAAGGTGGGCATAAAGGTAGCACTTCTTTTTTTTAAAAAAAAGATTTATTTATTTATGCATATAAGAACTTGGGTCAGACCAGAAGTGTGTGGGGGTGTGTGTGTGAGAGGATTCACCAGAGACAGAGTGGGGAGCAGGACAGGCAGAGTGACTGACACACACTGCTGAGGGGAGCAGCGGGCGAGGCAGGAGAGGTCTGCTGCGCCATGGTGGTCACCTCCCTGGTCAGGATTGAACTCATGTTACATTGACTGGTAATAGCTTGATAGCGATATGTCTTTAACCTCTGCGCCACCAGAGAGGCCCCAGCAGCACCTCTCTTAAAAGGCTGTAGTGAAGACAGATAAGGTCCATGTGCCACATCTGCCCCGGTAGGCTTAGTCTTGGATCTTATTATCGGCCACTGTCGTCATTATTGTGCTTGTATTTGTCTCTCGGGGATTTAGTCTGGCATTAGGACTTCACAAACACCTGTGGAATAAATGAATTGCAACACCTTGTACTAGTCTGGCTCCCCCTTCATTTGGAGCCTCAGTTTCCTCATCTGCATACTGGGAACACCAATCCACCGCACAGGGTTCCGAAGGCGGAAAGAGAAAATGCAAGAGTGCATCTCAGGGACTGCGCGGCACTCTGCAAACGCACTGCACAGTCATGCTCTGTCTCCCCTCCAGGGAGCGGTGGTGACAGACTGAGAAAGGAGAGTGGGAGGCTGACTTGAACTGGTAGGAAGCTCAGCTCCTTGTCAGACAAGTGGGGCAAGGACGGCGAGGTGACTGGGGGTCCACAGGTCAGGTGGGGCTGCCACCACCTCACCAGGTCCAGGAGGGATTGCTGAGGCTAATGGGCCGTGGCCTCCTGCATGTCTGCCCCCGCTTGCGTGAGACGGTTTGGCAGTCACAGTGTTGCAGCCTGCGTGCAAACCTGCCTTGCACGTGTGTGCACATGAGTGGGTGTGCACACTTGGGAGAGGCTCAGCTAGCTCCCAGACTAAGGAGGTGGTAAATATGAAATCTTCGAGAAGCCTTCTCTTAGGGGCGGTAGAGGTAATCAGAGAACTTGGAGTGTCTGGGTTTGTTTGGGTGTCTATCCTGATAGCTATAAGACAAGTACAAGCTGGGGTGTCTTTATAGGCTGCTTAACAGTGCCAAGGAGTCACACATGAAAAGAATGATGGGGCCAGTGGTGTTGGGTGGCTGGCCTGGTGGCTGTATACCACGGTGGACCCTGGTGGTAACAGGGGTGGTGGTAGTGCTGAGGGTGGCCTGAGAGTGGCCTTGTGGCACCCCTTTCACATGCTGCAGACATTTCCCCATAGCCCAGGCCTTCCTTGAGAAGCAATGGTGGAGCAGAGGACCCTGGGAAGAAGAGGATAAGAAGCTTCATTTCTTAGTACCCATTGTCAACGAGCAGCCTCTTCCTAACAATCCACTCTTGTAACATCAGTTTTTCCTCCAGAAAGCTCTATGATTCAGGGGGTTTATACCATGGCATTTTTATCTCCAGGGGGCACACATGTTCTGCTTGGCCCGTCCTCTAGTCAGGCCCTGGCCCAACCACCCCCAAACTGGAACACCCCCTTTCAGGTTGACATCTCACCTGTCCCTAAAAGTTTGGCTCAAACAAACTTCTTTGATCAAGCTTTCCTGGGTTTCAAGACAGAATTAAATTCATTCTCCGTACTCGTAGGTTGCAAAGACAACTAGATATATAGTTCTGCATGGCTCCGAGGGCAACAGATCTTGGCAAACCAATGCTATATCGTAAATTGGGTCTATGTCCATCTCTGTTTTAGACTGTAAGTTCTTGGGGTTCAGCCTTCTGTGACCTGAAGTTAGGGCCCAGTACAATGATGTGTCTGTCAGTGATTGGTTAAAAACAGCTCTCTGGGGAAAAGGCCCTGATCTGTAATACTTGCCAGTTTCCTAAGTAAATATACTCCCACTGATAAAGCCACCCACTGAGAGCACAGTGAGAAGAGGGCAATGTGAGCTGGTGTGAGCTGGTTCCAATCCACAATTGCTGAGTCATGTCTATGCTCCAAAAATATTGGTAACAGGTAGTGCCTGGCACAGAGTAGGTCTTCAATGCATGTTTGAATAAATGAATGAGTCATTGAGGGTATGATTCAATGAATGAAGACATGGATACATGAAAAAATGAATGGAATGAAGAGTGGGATGAGTGGGTGGAATTACTTAAAAGTAGCCATGTAACTGGGTGGTCCCCAGAGAAAGGGGAGGTGCCAGGTTTCCTGCCACATTCCAGGAAGGGGTGGAGCTGAGCAGGGAGGAGGAGAAACTGGAGAGGAGACTGGAGAAAGAAGGAGAAGGGAGGAGAGCAAGATTAGACCTGGAGGAGGCACATGGAGCAGAGAGACATGTGAAGAAGCTGCACTTGCTTCTTGACCTTGGACTTGTACCAGGGACTTGGGGAACTTGAAAGAAAACACTTGAAACAGATGTGGGTGAGCAACCTACGGGGAGGTTAACAATAGCTGCCTTTTATCTTGATTTTGCTCTTTTCCTTCCAGACTTGTCTGGATGTTTCTGCCCCTTTCCCCAGGGGCCCTACCAGTTTATGGGCCTTAGTGGCTCTGCTTTGGGCCAACCCTGTTTGGCTGGGCATTTACCCAAGAGGGGATGGGTAACTTTGCTTGATTTGGAAACTATTTGATCTAGTCTTTCCTTCCCCGTCTTTTTATTGTACACTAAATGTATTAAAGTTCCTTTTCATCAAAGGTCTTATGTACTAGAGTATTTTTTATCTAGATATGGCAGGACCTATTTAGAAAGCGCAGGTTTGGGGGTCCTGGGGTGCCCCTCACTCCCTCACCCTGCCCAGGAACAGTCAGAGCAGTGGTGACTTGTGGCTGTTTCTGGAGGCATGGGGGCGCTGGGAGGAGAGGAGATTGTTCTGTGTTGGGTAAGCGCATTGGTGACCAGCACTAGGCTGATCCAAGGTATCTGTGTTCCCCACCCAGAGGGTCTTCCTGCCTCCCCCAGACTTTCCCCATCTCCAAAGCTGCTTTGCGTTCTCTCATAAATAATCTGTAATGCCGCCGAATGCGGTTTTCTTGTTGGGGCTTTTGTTTCTTCAATCATGACAAAAGCCGCACTAATGAGTTATTGGAAAAGCCAAGCCCCGCTCTAGGCCAGAGAGGCTGGGTGAGCACAGAGAGGGAGGTGCCGAGCATGGCAGCTGGGCAGAGCTGGAGGCCGAGCAACTCCCTGAAGAGAGCTTGCAAGCTCCAGAGAGGGAATTTAAAAAGCCTGAATAGCTCACATGTGCAAGCTTTCCAGCTCAAGTAATCCTCTCCACAGCCTGCTACCACAACTGAGGTTGTCCACCTCAGGGCCTTAGTCCTTGTCCACTGCCTGTCCCACCCTCGACCCCAGACAGCCACTTGCCTCCCTCCCACCCATCACTCAAATTCTTGATAGACGTGAATAGCGCCTCCTCAGAGGGACTGTCCCAGAGCACCCTGTCTAAAGCTGTTACAAGGCAGGGACCCCTTAGAACCCCCAAACCTGCCCTCTCTGAATGGGTTCTGCCATCCGCCGCATTAAGACAAACATATAAGACCTTTAATGGAAAGTAACTTTAATACAATTAGGGTGCAATACAGAAAGGACAACGGATATAGTTATTAAGTCAAGCATCCAAAGTTACCCATCTCCTTGAGGGTAAAGGTCCAGCCAAATAGGATTGGCCCAAAGCAAGGCCCAAAAGCCTGCCACAAGTTTAAATGACTTTTCAGTAGAGACCCATAGAAAAGGGCCAGAAAAAGTCAGACAAATCCAGGGGGAAAAGAGCAAAATTAAAATCAAGATGAAATCTGCCATTGTTAACCTCCCCATGGGTCTCTCACTCACTTCTGTTCCAAACAGTCCAAGACCAAAAAGCAAGCACAGTTTCTTCACATGTCCCTCTGCTCCACGTGCCTCCTCCAGGTCTCCTCGCTGCTCTCCATCCTGCTTCCTTCTTCCTCCCTTCCTGCTGTCCTCCTCTCTGCAGAATCTTCTTATCCCTGCTCAACTCCACCCACTTAGGGTGGAACTGGGATTCTGGAACTTCCCCCTTTCCTGGGGACCACCCTGTTACAAAGCTACACCACTCCTTGATCACCATGCCCTTGTCTTATTTTAATTTTGTTTTTATAGTACTTCATCTGATGTGTGAGGTTGGATTTCCATGGCAGAAGCCTCTGAAGACTAAAATTCGAATCAAGTAGTGTTTTGTGGCTCTAGGAAACACATATGGGAGAATGTAAAAGTGAGACAGAGAAGGAAAGACCACTGATAAAGACACGTTAATTATCCAGTCACCACTGCGGGGAATTCAAGCCCAGTCCTGCGGGGGAGCTCAGGGAGTCGGTAGCACACAGGCCTCTGAGACTCCGTTCCACACCGCCCATCAATGCTTCTCTGCTTTGGCCTGCACTGAACTGGAGAGGAAAAGCCCGAGCTGCCTTCCCTTGATGTTCAGGCATGATGTGTATGGCAAGGTCCTGAGCTGAGGGGTGATTTTGTGTTTGCCATCGCTCCTGGAAAACTGACAGATATTTTCTCCCTCCTCCAAGAGAGTAACCAAGGTCAGTGTCTGAGGAAGAGCTCTCTGGTCTCCAGGAACTACTCTGAGTTTTGTTTCCAAAGCAACAGGGATCCCCCCTGCCACCAGGTAGGTTTGGGAGGTAGAGGTCTCTTGACTGGAGGGGAAGAGAGAGTCAACTAGAGAAGTGCTCGGACTCAGAGAAAAGGGAGACTGTCCAGTATGGGAGGGGACAGAGACTTGGGGACCTTGCTTGGGGCTTTGTGTCCCGCTGGCCTGCAATGCCAGATGATATTTGTGGAGGAGATAAGTGCTGAGGGCCTGAGGGTGTCTGGGGTTCGCTTACAGTCATTGAGAGGCTGCTGTGGAGTCCTCTCAGCTGGTCCAAGTCAGTGGGTTGACTGAGGTCTGGTCCAGGGTTCAGGAGCCAGGGTAAAGGAATCAATTACCATGGCAACCACAGGGCGCACTGCCTGTTAGGTCCCAGATTCTTCTATGACTCTGGAGACGTCCCCCCAAACATAACTAAGGCTGATTTCTCAGTACTCTGGCAATTGGAGACTTGGGATCAGAATTTATTTGACTTGAAAAAATAAAACAGTATGACATTTATTGCATGTGGATGTTGCCAAGTAAATTCTAGCCCACTCCAGAGCAGAGGGACCCAAGGGCCTCTGAATGAAGGGCACACACAAGCCTCTTGTATGCTAGCAAGCCTGACCAGGCAAAACCAAACCCCAGGTGAGGCCTCCTGACTGCCTGGAGGGCTAAGGAAACCACAAAAGAAACACTTTATTTTTAAAGAAATGTATTTGAAAATAATATCCCTTGATTTCTGATTGAAAAAGTAATTCATACTGCTTCTAGAATATTGAGGAAGAATAGAAACATAGACAAAAATGCAAATCATCCATAATCCTATCACCCACGATAATCATTAAAATGGTATTATCTGTCCTTCTCATCTTTATTCCACACACAGCTTTTTACATAATTGAGACCATACTAATATTATTTATATTCTATCTATAGCGGACAACAGGTCCCTGAACTCTGCATGGTGAAGAAATGAGGAACTCACACATACAAACACTCCCACACAAACACACAATGCACTCACACACTGATTTGCACAAAGGATAGAGAATGGGGCTGGGGAAGGAACACTCAACAGTCATAATGGAACCGGTGGCTGAAGCCAAAGACTGTTACAGGTAGTGCCCCCTGAGGGGGTTGCTGGTGAGGATGGAGAGCCGCAGGGAAAATTCCAACAAAGTGTTGGTGGGAGTGGAGACTCTGATAAGAAATAAAAGGCACTGTAGAAGCAACTAGCAGGATTCAGTGCTCAGGATTCAGCTTTGGGGATTTCAGAGTTTTCGGATCTTCAGTGATTCGGGGGCAGCGATTTCTGCCCCCACCGTGCTCATCTTCCAGAAAGCTGTGGTGGGCCTCTGAAGGTCAAGGAGAGGCCTCCAGCAGCCAACCTCAGAGAAGAAAAGTTCGGAGCTTTGCAAGTGGCTGAGTGACGGAAACCGATCCCTGTTTTGCTGCTGTTATAGCATGGCAGGGAAGGCGAAGACCTGGAGGCAGGTGCCTTGCTGAGCTGCATGAATGTGGCCATTTGCTGGGTCGTTCATTCGGCCACTGCAGCTGCTGTTCTGAGTGTCACTTGTCTGGGGCTGTGCTGGAGCATCTCAGCAGTTCTGGTGAGCATCTCCTGCTGTGTCTCTCCTGTCTTCGTGAGTTGGATTCCGGCCTGTTGTCTGGCTGCCACGTGCTCTAGGCCCTTCGTGGCAGGAAGATACCATCTTGGGAGTGTTTGTGTTTAGGACTTTAAAACATTGGACACTTGGGCCTACCTGGTATTCAAGGTGCTGAGTGCCACACTGTGGGACTTCTGCAGGCACTGCAGAGCAAGTTCTATCCCCAGCCAGGGAGGGGACCCACATGGTGCAGCAGACCTCTCCTGCCTCACCCGCTGCTCCCCTCAGCAGTGTGTTTCAGTGGATCTGCCTGTTCTGTCCCCACTGTCTCTGGTGAATCCTCTCACCTCCCACACCTCTGGCCTATACTCCAGATCTTATGTGCATAAATAAATAAAAATCTTAAAAAAAAAAACTAAAAAATTGGACACTCCTTCAGGTGAGGTAGGAATGTGGCCATTTGTGGCCGCAGTAACTGTTTTTCCCTGATTTGTTAAATAAATTCCATTATTGTGGTTCTCTGAACCTGAATAGTCTTGCAACTGTGCGTGCAGGTAAACAACTCAGATGGTGACAGATAAACTATTGAGGTGGTGTCCTTGGCCAGTTTTAGTGCCCCTTGCTGCCCTGTATCAGTAAGTCCCTGTTCTGCTTCCAACTAAGCTTCATCGTGACACTTTACTGTCTCTGTAAAATGGGACCGAGGAACCCTCCCAGCATATTTGGGAGGGCAAATGTGAAAGTCCTTTCTCAGTGGTAGTGGGATCACTCAGCCATGTGGTGCATCCAAAAAAGAATTAGGAGCTCCTAGGCCTCCCTGGTGGTGCAATGGGTTAAGCAACGCACTATGAAGCAAACCACAGTCACTGCAGCATGAGTTCGATCCCTGCTGCTGGCCAGGGGGGGGACCCACATGGCGTGGCAGACCTCTCCTGCTGTGCCTGCTGCTCCCCTCAGCAGTGTACTTCTGTTGATCTGCCTGTTCTGCTCCCAGCTCTCTGTGGTGAATCCTCTCACCCTCCCCCACACCTCTGGCCTGTACCCCAGTGCTTGTATGCATAAATAAATAAATCTTAAAAAAAAAAAGAATTAGGAGCTCCAGCTTTTGGGACTTCATCTTGACACTTGACACTAGTCTTTGAGCCAGTTCCTCAGTTTCTCTGCTCCTTAGCTAACTACTTAAGTGAAGGACTATATCACTATCAAGTGAATAATTCATGGAATCGTATGTGCCAGACACTGTACCAAGCACTTCGTATGCATTTTCTCATTTAATCTCCCTAAGAGTCCTACCTGGTCACTATTGATATTAACATTTTTTTGGATGAGGAAACTGAGACTTGCCCACAGTTGCACAACTAGAAAGCTGTGGAGCTAGGACTGTTACAGGGCAGGGAGAGGAGCACCCAGAACCCTCAAGCCTGCCCTCTCTGAATGGGTTTTGTTATCTGCTGCATTAAGATAAACATACAAAACTTTTAATGGAAAGGAACTTTAATACAACTAGGGTACAATAAAGAAAGAACAAAGACTATAGTTACTAAGTGAAGTATTTAAAGTTACCCATTTCTTTGAGGGTAAAAGTCCAGCCAAATAGGATTGGCCCAAAGCAAGGCCCAAAAACCTGGCACACATTTAAAGGACTTTTTAGTAGAGACCCATAGAAAAGG
>JAGFMF010011803.1:12707989-12733542 GCA_019455555.1 Galemys pyrenaicus
GAGAGAGAGAGAGAGAGAGAGAGAGAGAGAGAGAGAGAGAGAGAGAGAGAGAGAGCAGTCAGCTTCCCCCAGCCCTGTTTTGTTTTCTCTAATTGGTCCTGGGGGAGGCGAGGAAATTGGACAGAGGCTGGGCCGGGCGAGCTGGGCTGCCTTTAATTGGCTCCTTTTTTTAACTGGAGGGGAATCAAACAGGAGAGCTAGCGACAAAGGGTGGGAGAGCGAGAGACCGAACGCGGAGACGCGAGGAGAAGGGAGGAGGAAGGGGGAGGCGGGGGGAGCGCGGAATGAAAAGCTCCGAGGGGGGGAAAGCAGCACAGCAAAGCCCAAGTTGCGGAGCAAGCCGAGCGCTCCCGCGGCCCGGAGCCGAGCGGCCGCGGCGCCCCGGAGCCCGGCCCGGCCCCGCCCGCTCGGGGCCCCAGCCGGCCGTGGCCGCCGGGCGGGGGCGGGGACGACCAACTTGGGGCGCGGCGCAGCCGGGCTCTCCCAAGAGCACCGAGCCCGGGAGCGCCGCGGCCGCGGCCAGACGGCGGGAGCCGAGCGCGGCGAGCGGAGGCGGCTTGCGGCTCCCGCGCCGCAGCCGCGACCTCGCCTTGAGCGCGAATATCTTTCAAAGGACTCAAACTTTCCTCCTTCCCCCGCGTTCTGGGGTCCCTCTTGACTGGAATTGCTCTCCCGACTCCCGCGGGGCTCCGGGGCGCGATTCCTACCCCGGGTCGCTCGGCTAACTTCCCTGGCCCGGGGATCCGGGCGTCCGCCCTCGGTCGAGCCCAGTGCACGCTGCTCCCCGGCTCAGGAGGGCCGGAGCCGGGGCTCCTTCGTCTCAGCGAAGGCGCCTAGCCTGGCCCCTGGGGTCCGGCCGTTAACCCCCAGCACCCGCCGCAGAACTGGAGACAGCGGATTGAACCCAAGCGAGCCCCGGCCTCCCCGCCCCCGCTCCGCCGAGGGGCGTCCCCTGGGCGGGGAAACGACAAGTTTGTCAGTCGTCGGTGGCCTGTTGGATCGAAGCGCCGCCGCCTCCGCAGAGGGGTCTCCGGCGCCCAGCACCGCGCGCGGGCAGCCCTGGGAACACAGGGCGGCTCGGCAGCAGGGTTCCTCGGGCCGGGGCGCTGGCTGCTGAACCTGGCGAGCAGAGGCACCGGGGGCCGGGCCAGCGCCCCCTGCGTCCCCACGCGGACAGCGGCCCCGCCGGAGGAGAAACCCCGGGTGCCGCCACCGCCGCCTCCTCAATCTCCTGCTCCCCGCTGCCGCTGCCCTGTCTTGGGGAAGGAGGGGACTCGGGGCGCGTCTTGGGGCCCCGGCGGATGCGCCCCCCGCCGCCTTTCGGGCTGCGCCGCCTCGCGGGGATGAAGCACCGACCGTGAAGATGGAGGTGACCTGCCTTCTACTTCTGGCGCTGATCCCCCTTCACTGCCGGGGACAAGGAGTCTATGGTAAGAGCCCGCGGCCCGCTCCACGCCCGTTAGCACCGTGCGGAAACTTTGCAAGAGGCGCAAAGTGCGCGCTGCTGGGGTTCGGTGGGGACCAGGTCTCGGACACTGGAGTGGATGCCCGGGTCCCCGCCCTTTCCAGGGCGCGGGGCGACCAAGCCAGCTGTCTCGGAGAAACGAGACGGCTCGCAGGTCTGGCGTGAAGCCGGTGCTTCCAGCGGGAGGTACTCAGTGTCCAAACCCTGCTAGGGGCGGGAGTGAATCAGATCCTTTGAGAGGACCCAGTCAGCTCCCGGGACCCCGACGGTCCCCAAACGCTGGGCTGGGGCAGCCGCTTGGTAGCCCCTACCGGTGTGTGAAACCCGGTCCTACCCCCGCCCGGCCCCGGGAGTGGAAGCCCCGCGGTGCACGGTTCGGAGTTGCGCGCGGCGTGTGGGCGAGCTGGTTGCCAGCGCCGCGGCCCGTCGGCCGGCTCTGGTTCTCCGCGGTCTCGGCGGCTTCGCTTCTTTTACTCCCCTCTTGATGGTCGGAAAGGGTGCCAGCGTGCCCTGGGCAGGGCGCTTTAAACCCGGGCATCCCTCTCGGACCTCTCCGGAGCCAGTTCTTCCTATGGCCCTTCCCAGCCGCAAGAGCTCAGCCTCACCGTCCTCCCTGCGGGCACACGCGGACACACGCGGACACACTCAGCCACCGTCCCCAGGACACGCAAACGCCACGCGCCCATCGGGCCGTGTATCCCAACTCTGCCTCCTGCCAGGCAGCTGTTCTCCCACTTCCTTCCCCACGCCTTGCCTTCTCCGGCGCCAAGGCTGATTCCCTCTTTCTCTCCACCCCTCATCCACCCCACCCCCCTCCCGCAAGGGTTTTCCCAGGGAAAGGTCCTGCCCAGAGAGGGCAACTAAGCCCGATGACCTGGACTCACCGGCCCAAGGACCGTCTCTCCGAGTTTTAGCAGTCTGTGTCTCCTGGCCCCACAGCACAAAAAGTCAGTCTCTGGGCCCCTGTAATCCTTACTCTGCCCTATCCTGAGTGTAGGGTGGTGGGTGTAGGTCACTTCTTAAGGTGTGTAATTGGAGTAAAAAGGAATCTCTTTGCATTCTTTCTGAGGCGCCGAGGGCCTAATTATTTGCTTTTAGATCAAGGGAGAGTTTGACTTGTCTGTTGCTGGGGATAGAGATATTGTCTTCTTCTCCACTTGCAGCCTCAAGTGCTTTCTTCTGGGGGGAAGGGAGTGCCTTGTAACTGGGAGGGGGTGTCTGAGAGGTGACACGCTCCTGGTCCTACTAGCTGGCTTGGCCTTAATTCTCTGGGGAGGCTGGCCCAGGCATCTGGCCAAACTCTGCTTCTTAATTAGTTTGTGTGTCTCTTACCGCCTGGCTGTTTGCATAGGCAGAAAAGGAAGGAAGGAAGAATGCAGCAGGCACTGAGAGAGACCGGTTGGGGGAGGAGGCCACTGAGCTTGTCCCAGTAGTTTCTGCAGGGCAAGGAAATCTCTTCTTTCTTCCTACAGTTTCGCTGCCTCCATAAAAGGTCACTTAAGGGATGCCACTGAGGCCTTTACCTCCTCTCACCACCCCAAGGGGCTCAGGGGAGTGACAGAGAACACTCAGTATGCTCTTGTCCTCCATGCCATCCCTCTCTCTCAGGCAAATCTCAGCAAGCCCATTTCCTGACCATCCCTCTCCTCTATCCCTGCCAGTTTCTCCAACCTTCTCTGAGACTGAACAGGGCCTGTCTTGAGGAAGCTCCTCTGAGCCTGGCTGCAAACCTCAGCAATGAGAGTGGGGACTGGGCGTTGGGGCAGGGGTCTCGGAGGACCTTGATGTCAGAATACTTTGGGACCGGGGTTTATTTAGCTTTTGGCTAATCTGCTTATGTGCCTCCCTCAAGTGCCTGGGGCCCAGCCACTCTCATTCTGAGCAAATCGAGGTGGTTTGGGTGCCCTACACAAACCCCAGGCTCTTGGGTGACATTCTTTCCGCTTTTGAGAAGGCCTCAGGGAAATTGCGTGGTGGACGGCATTGAGGTAGATGGAGAGAGAAGACAATACCATAGGAGGCAGAGGATGGCAAGAAACTGCCAAGTTCCCTCTGATGATGCTAGAAGCTTTGGCCACATACAGCAGAAGTGGGGACCCTCGTGGGGCTGGGTTAAAAAGTAACATGGGGAGCTAGTTCTTGTGCTCCCCAGCTTCCCTCTACGCCCAGAGCAGAGGAAGCAGCTTGAAAAAGAGTAGAGTGTACAGGTGAGGGATGGTCCTGGGTGACCAACATTGTACCCTAGCACCCTAGTGGGTGCTATGGTTGAAGAACTATGGTTGGGAGAGGGGAGAGAAAATGTTCCTTGAAATTCATTCCCCCTGAAAAATCATCTAGGATGGTTTCCAGCAGGGCAGAGTGGGCTAGTCTGTAAGGTCCCTGCTTAGAGAGTCATGGAGTCCTAGGCTGGTAGCCTTAGGGAGGATAAGAAAGAAGACCCTGGAAGCCCAGCATTGCCCTGGCAATGAGAAGGGAGACATAAGGTTTTATTTGAGGTGCAAAGGAAAGTATCTTCTGGGGCGGGAACACCAGCTCCTTCTCTGCTCCCAGCCCTGTGCGGTTAAGAGAGGGGCAGGTTAACACAAAGTCTGAATTGAAGATAGGGAGGAAGAGTAGGATGGGCCGGGCAGACCCATCTAGATCTGGCCTGGTTTGTGGGTCTGTAGAAGCTGGTGGGAGCTCTCTAGCCTCCCAAGGGGCTTCTTGCAAAGTCCTTTCCAAGATCTATTGTTACAGTAGAGCTGGGGCCGCTCTCTTAATCTAGCTCAGACTAGCCAGGTGGCTTTGCTCTTCTTTGGGGCACAGATGCTACAGCGGCCGAGTATTGGACCAGATGGTCTGTTTGGAGACAGTGCCCTCTTTCCTTCTCACCTCCCAGTCTCCTGGCAGTGTTTGTGTGCTTTGGGGTAGATCCTGTAATCTGTTCTCTGGCAGGCCATTGGGGTATGTTGACCCCAGAAGTCTGGTTCTGGGGCAAAGACAGTAGCTAGGTGATGGAGGAGTAACCTGGGTGTGGATGGCATCAGAGAATACCTCCCTCTCCCCCTGCTACCACACACACCTCCATCCTGGCTTCCTCTCCTCTCCGCACAGTCCCCTGGACTCCCAGCCAGGGGCAGGTCAGTGGAACTCCTCTCCCTTACAAAAACACAACAAACCTCTGGATTATTTAATATGCAGGAGTGGGAATTGACATTATCCTTAAGACAGGTTGTTTGCAAGTTACTGGTGGAAGTCAAAATATTTCACCAAAGGTGTCATCAGAAACTACTATCCTATGCTAATTTTTGTGGGAACATGAAGACAGATGTTGAATAATTTGACAAGAGCAACGTAGCTTACAGAATTATCACCAAGTCAGGTTTTTCCCCCTCATCTGAGGGGTGCAGAGAAGGAATTTCAGGAAGTGTGTCTTCCGGTGCTGTTTTCTGGGTGTTGATCTGGGTGTGGGCATTCTTGGGGTTTTCAGTAGGGCTTCTGTGTGTCTTGAAGTGAGCTGTCCGTTTCTGATTCTCCTCCCTGGAGAAAACTTTAGTCTCTTAGGGCAAACAGGAGACTCTAATGTCCTCAGGAAGGGCCACACCTCTGTCCCTTCTCCCATCTCAGTTATACTGGACCATCTCAGAAGGTACTGGAGGGAGAGAGAGGGACTTGCGTGTGCAAATCAAACTGATTTGTTTTCTCTGCCAGCATTGTCTGCCTCCCCCTGCCCCCATTCTTTTGATGTTGGACACTGAGCCCACTTGAGGGCCCCCCAGTTCTGATTATTAAGTCAAAGAGCCCCCATAGGGTGAAGGTCCACATGATGGCCCACCTGACACTACAGACTACCAATCTGCGTTTCGTGGCAGGGTGGGGCTCTGGAGAGGGGTAGGGATGGTTAGAGAGGATTTTATTAGCCAGGAAAGTACCCTTGAGGGGACAGGTTGGGGATATGCCAAGGGCCCACTTGTAATTGGCCAGGCTTGGCTGTGAGCTGCTGGGGTGAGGTGGCAAAGCCTCATTTAGAGCCTGGTATTAGCTCTGCTTTGCTGGAACATGGAGGGACTGGAGGGGGGCTCCGTGGGGAGAATGGAGGGAGCTAATCACAGCCGCCAAGGCCCGGCAAATGAATGATGCAGGAAATCAATACCTGGGGGCGGGAGTGGAAATCCGGGCTGTGGTAGCAGCCCTGGCTTCTCCAGCTGCCCAGCAGGCATAGGCAGGCCTGGGAGGAATGAGACAGAGGCAGAGGTGTAGAGGACCCTCTGCTCCCCTTTACATTCTTTTCCCACCCCAAATCTGCCTCCCTTCCCCCTGCTTCTGCCTTTGATCTCCTTGTGGCTGGGCTCAGGTAGGTTGGGCCTGGAGGTGCCCCACCTGGCAAAGGCAGTGGGACCTTTGGCCTGTCCATCCTGGAAGAGCCCTGCCCCACCCCCTGCCTGTTTCTGGATGTCCGAGTCTGACCTACTGCCAGGGTGTCTGTGCCACCTGGGGACTCTGCCCTGTGTGCTGGCACTGCCACTCCAGATGTGGCCAGCAGGGGGAGGGCTTGGCCGCCTCATTGCTTCTTGACTTTCCTAGGCGCCTGTGGCCTCATCCCTTGGGTGGGATGTAAGTTATTCTACAGTTTGAGTCCCAGGGGAGTTCCTCGGGGCCTTCAGGCCTTCTTCCAGCTTCCACATGCCCACACTGCTGTCCCAGGGCACTCGACTGGCCAAAACTACTCTTCCCGCACCTTAAGCCAAGGAACTCTGTGGTGGGGCTCAGCTTGGTGGGCTCCTGCCTGGGGCTACGTGCAGAGCAGGGGCCTATGCCGTTACAGAAAGCCTCTTTGCGAGCCTGGGATGTGGTCCCTTTTCTTCTTTCATCATCAGAAGACCCTGTGCAGCTAGCCAGCTCCTGTTGATGGGTACTAGGCACTAAAGGATCCTTATGGCATTTAAATGCTGATGTAGGAAGCAGAAGTAATGCTTAATTCAAAGGGATGAGTCTTTTTAATGAAATCCTCCTTTTCCTCAGGTCTATAAGTAACACATACTCTTTGCAAAAACAATCAGAGAATACATTAAGGTATAAGGAAGAAAGCAAAACTCCCTTGATATCCCGCATGCATTTGGTGATGGTTCTTTTAAAGGAGTGGACTTTTTAGGGATAATCCTTGGCTATAGTACGTCCCTTATAGGTGTGGGGCGCCAAGCGCCCTACCTAGCATTTTCATGCCTTCAATTCCCTAATGTTCTGAGAGGTCAGCCGTGGGTCCCATTGTCCCGACTGAGCAGATGGTGGAATCGAGGTTAAGTGACCTGCTTAAGATCACACAGCTGGTGAGAAGTAGCCCTGAGACTGGACCCCAGTGTATTTTCTGATTTGGGGGTGGGAAAGTATTGTGATGTTCCCCTTACAATTTGTTTAATATTTACTGAATTTTCCCCTCGAGCAAGGCCTGTTCTGAGCATTGACAAGGAAATGGAGATGAATAAGAGGGAGGTTCTGCTTTTAAGGAGAAGGGAAGGGGAATCCAATATAAGATGGGATTCCTTGAAGGTCTTGGTATGTCTGGCCTGTCTAGGGCACATAAAGGGCTGGAGTATGGGTGAAAGGGCTTGGAATAGAGTTGGAATATTAAAGGAATAATAATAAAATCGCTAATGCTTACTGCCCAGGCTGAGATCATGAATATGCACAGTTTTCCTTAATCCTTGCTGCAACCCCACGAGAGAGTCGTTCATCAGCCTGTTCACTGATGACTGAACTGAGGTCCCTAAAGATGACGTCTCTGTCCGAGTGTGGGAGCCTGGCTGCAACCCACATCTGCCAGTTGCGCGGCCTGTGGGGGGCTAGGTGGAATGCTGGCTTTGGGAGAAGCTGTCGGGTGGGTCTTGAGCAGGGAAGTGAGTTCATGTCAACCCTACTTCAGGCCGGGTTGCTGTGTAAGTGTGCGTGAGGAGGCTGTGGTCGGGAGGATGGGGCCATACAGTTGTCTGGGAAGTGAGAACTTGATTCAGGGCCGTGGCTGTGAGGATGCACCGGAGCGGGAGCACATGAACTGCAGCCACTCGACAATCATGAGTGAAGAAGTGCTTGAGACACTTGGCGAGAGAAATAAGCTCTTGTTTTCCCTGAGTTTACATTCAAATGGAGGGCAGACAGGCAGTAAACATGTCAGTGGGTAAGTATACAATGCATCCTACGGTCATGAGGTCTAGGTCAAGCATAGCAGCTGAGGGGACAAGGAGTGTGGCTGTGGCACAAGTATGTCATATATACATGAAGTTTATATATGTAGAGATATTATACATGTGTATATATATAAACTTCATATACATAAACAATGTACATGCACTATACGATACACACACATATAGTGTGATATATATATGTATGTATGTATATATATATATAGTGGGGGGGATATGGAGGCGGGGAGAGCCTTCCACTTGCACCAAGTATATTCCAGGCAGGAGAATAGCCAGTGCAAAGGCCCAGGGGCAGGGATATGCCTGGTGTATTTAGCCACAATGAGGAGTCCATTTCAGCTGAAGCAGAGTGAGTGATGAAGTGGAGTAGGAGGTGGGTTTAGAGAGTTAGTGGGACCAGATTGTTTGCAGCCTTGAAGACTATGTGAGCTCTTTAGATTTTATTTTGATGAGGTGGGGAGCCATAAGAGGATTTTGAGCAAGAAAGGGTCATGAACTGACACCTTTTTAATAGAGTCCCTCTGGCTACCATGTAGAAAACAGATTGTCCAGGGTTGGGTGTGGGGAGAGGGATCGGTTACAGACTGTTTCCAAAGGTGAGAAATGAGACTGAACAATCATTAGGTCTTAGAAGAGCTTCAGAAAGAACACAGCGAGGGAGAGGAGCCACCGGCTGTGGCTCTGCTCCTTGTCAGATGGACAGAACTGTACCGCCGGTGGCTGGTGATAAACGTGCATGGACAGTGCCTGGAAGCTCTGAGCACTGGGCCCAACACTGAGCAAGGCTGCAGTAAGTACTTTTATTTTAAGGACACTACAGCGCAGTTTTGCATTTTGTGGGGTTCTGGCGCTGGGATGTCTAGATGTCTGTGGACAGGACAGGTAGATCTGAGTGTTGATACTCCCTTCTGCAGAGGTGGATTCGCACATCTGGATTTATGGCCACAGAACCATGTGGGCTGGAAGCATAAGGCAGAATGGGATCGCCAGAAAAGAGAGTAGAGTAAGAGGGATATTGGGCACAGACCAGCGCTCTGGGGTGTGAGGAGGAAAAGTGACAGAGCAGGTGAAATCGGGGAAGTAGGAGGTGACAGGGGAGGGGACAGGGGAAGGGCTGGAGCCCATGGAGCAAGGGCTGTTAGCGGTGGGGAGGAGGTGGAGTCCTGGGAGGCAGGGGGTAGGCAGCTGTAGCACTGGGAGGGGTTCCTGAAGGTCCAGTGAGAATCCCCTGGGGATTTGGTGAAAAACGAAGATTCTGATTCAGAGAGTGTGGGGCTAAGATTCTGCATTTCTAATCAACTCCAGGGTGATGCTGCTGCTGCAGGCCTGAGGTCGCTCTCTGCATACAGAGCAAGGACACAGGAGAGGGGACCAGCCTGAAACGAACAGACTTGGGTGGGAGGGCCATGCGGGCAGTTTGCTGCCTCTGAGGGCCCCTGGTCCAGCATCCTCACCTTTCTGGCCTCGGTTTCCCTATCTGGAAGGCCGAGTCTGGCACACTTATGTCTTAGGTTTACCAACAAGCCCCAGGCGAACTCTGGGGACTCTGTTACATGAGCACAGAGGGGGTGGCAGACAGATGGTGGGAAACCCCGGGTGTAGGTGGCGTGTGGAAGCAGAAGGTGCAGGCTGCGCATTTGAGAAACGTGGCGGCCGAAGGTTGTTCTCCCTACCTGTGACCGGCCTTCTGCCTGTGGAAAGCTGGGGCTTCCTGGCTGGTGACCTCCATGGGAGAGGGAGGTGGTGACTTGGGTAGGCTCTGGGGTGCTGCTTGGCTGGCTTTGGAGATTCCACGTAGGCTTTGCTAGGCTCCTTTCCAGTCCCGGGAACTCCACTGAGGTAGACTTTGGTTATCGGAGGGTGGGAAACTGTAGAGAAGTGGTCTGAGGCCTGTCTGGCTTTCACCACCACAGATGCCTGGCTCCACCTTGGACATCCTGAACCAGAAACTCAGCAGGCGGCTTCAGGGCAGCTGTGGTGGTAAGAGCTCTCCAGCTGAGTCCGGGGCAAGGTTGGAGTAGATGCACATCCCAGTGAGTGGGGTTCAAGCAGATGTCTTCTTTCCTCCGATTCTTTGGGAGGGCATTTCTGGATTTTTCTAGGCCACTGTCCAAGGTTCGTTTCAACTGAGCTCATCTGAACCTTGGGGTCTTTACATTTTTTTAAAAAGTTTGAGCAGGAGACTTCCTACTTTAACAGTGCTCACCAGGAGGTCCATGTGAGAAGCATGGGAAGCTGGCCCCTGTCCTTGCTCCTCACTGGGGGGTTTCCAGTTTAGAACCTGGAGAGACTGCAAGAGACTGCTTCAGAAATGCTGTTTTCATTGATTTTCAATAGGTAAATTCTATTACCTTTTTGAAATGTGACCCTTTTATTTATTCTCTTCCCTGTTTGGTTTAGAATAAAAGGAAAATTTCAGAGCTGTACTACATTTTGTGGCCATTCAATATAAATCAAGTGATGACTGAATGAGGTACCTACTAAGTGTCTGGTAGGGTGTTGGTGCTGTGGCTGCAAAGGTGGAAGCTTCTTGGGAGATGCAGTCTTTTCCAGAACCTTCATTTTCTAGGTCAAGAAGCTGAGGCTGGGCCTCCCTGGTAGTGCAGCATGTTGAGCACCGCACTGTGAAGCATCCGCAGCCACTGCAGCACGAGTTTGATCCCCGGCCAGGGAGGGGACCCACATGGCACAGCAGACCTCTCCTGCCCCACCCGCTGCTCCCCTCGGCAGTGTTTTTCAGTCAGTCTGCCTGTTCTGCTCCCCACTCTGTCTCTGGTGAACCCTCTCATTTCCCACGACTCTGGCCTGTACCCCAGCTCTTGTATGCAGAAATAAATCAATCTTAAAAAAAAAAGAAGCTGAGGCTCAGGTTCAGTGACTTATCCAAGGCCTACAGCTTGGTGGAGTCAGGCTTTGAACGTGAGTCTTCCCAGTGCCAAGCCTAACACTGATTACTGCCCCAAGCGTGAGATTCCTCAGGGCAGTCTGGCAGGTTTTGGTTCCCCAGTTGGTGCTGTGGAGGATGAGAGGGGAGTAGCATGAGGACCCGCAGTCCTGTGTCACTTAGGAGTCACATCCTGTTGCTAGAAACGAGGACCTGACCATGGAGGCTTAAATTAATTCACTTTATTAAGTCTAGAGATAGTCAGGTTGCCCATGGCTCGTGTGGCAATTCCCTGGTCCTTAGAAACCCAGGTTCCCATCATCTTGTTGCTCTGGTGCTCTTGTTACAGTGGTACTTCTCAAACATTGCTGTTTGTTAGCATTACCTGAAGAGTGTTTCACAATCCCAATGTCCAATTCACATATGCCAGTTAAATAAAAATGTCTGGGAGTGGAACCCAGCATCAGCAATTTTTTTTTAAAAAAGATTTATTTATTTATGCATACAAGAGCCGGGTGCAGACCAGAGGTGTGTGTGTGTGGGGGGGGGGGATGATTGGATTCACCAGAGACAGAGTGGGGAACAGAACAGCAGATTAACTGAAATATACTGCTGAGGAGAGCAGTGGGCAAGGCAGGAGAGGTCTGCTGAGCATGTGGGTCACCTCCCAGGCCAGCGGCAGGGATTGAACTCGTGCTGCAGTGCCTGTGGTTTGCTTCACAGTGCATTGTTTAACCCACTGCGCCATCAGGGAGGCCCCGCATCAGCATTTTTAATAAGAACCTCAGGTGATACTTACGGGCAGACAAGTTTGGGAACCCTGGCCTTAAAGCTTATTTTTTGGCCTCAAACTCACCAAAGGGCTGCCAGGACTCAGCCATCATGACAAGAAAAAAGGACAGTGCTCACAGGGCTGTGTCCTACTGGCAGAATCAGCTTCCTTTAAAGAGCTTTTCCAGACGTGCCTCTGGATGACTGCTGACATCACACTGGCCATTCTTAGATGCAAGGAGGCTGAGAAGTACAGTCATAGATGGGTGCATTCTCACCTAAGAAAATATCAGGGTTCTGTCAGAAGGAAGGGGGGAAATAGTATGGGCAGGTAATGAGCAGCCTTTACCACAAATCCCACCTCAGGATCAGTTGGCAGTTCTTAGAATGAGAGAGGATTTAAAACGATAAAAACAACTGCTCTCTAGCCCACCTCCCAGCATTCCACCAGCTGAGCTCAGGTGCAGTGCGGGCTCTGGTTGCTCTGAGGATGCCTGGAGGAAGCTTAGAGAAGGCCCGGAGCAGGAAAGAGACTCCTCGCTTGTGGTCACCAGACATTCACGTGAGCTTCTGTCTGCCTCCCCCACGCCCCACTGAGCACACTTCGGCGAGTTTGCTCGTTTCTGCTGGCGGATACCTCTCTCCATTTGCTGTGGTTCATTTCAGTCCCAGCCGTGTGGATCCTTCTGGCTGGGGAAACAGAAACTGAGGGCTGTGCTGGAAGTCACGGACCGGAGAACACCGTGGAGAGAACTTGCCCACTTTCTGCCTCTGGGCAGGCCCATCCCTGCGTGAGATCAGGCAGCTCCACTCTGTGTGCTCAGGGTCCTTCATTGTTGGGAAGTTATTTTCATTATCTGACTTTATTTCAGCTTGCTGTAGCAGATACGCTTATCAAAAAGATTCAGGAGCAGAGACTCCTGAGACTGGGTCCTAAGACTTTCCCCAGGTGACCATGTGATTCTTTTTTTTTTTTTTTTAAAGATTTATTTATTTATGCATACAAGCACTGGGGCACAGGCCAGAGGTGTGGGGGGGTGAGAGGATTCACCACAGAGAGCGGGGAGCAGAACAGGCAGATCAACGGAAGTACACTGCTGAGGGGAGCAGCGGGCACAGCAGGAGATGTCTGCTGTGCCATGTGGGTCCCGCCCCTGGCCGGCGGCAGGGATCGAACTCATGCTTCAGTGGCTGCGATTTGCTTCGTAGTGCGTTGCTTAACCCACTGCGCCACCAGGGGAGGCCCTCTTTTTTTTTTTTTTTTTAATTTATTTATGCTGCTGAGTGGGGAGCAGGTGAGACAGGAGAGGTCTGCTGCACCATATGTGTCACCTCCCCGGTCAGGGATTGAACTCCTGCTGCAGGGGCTGCAGATAGCTTCATAGTGCTGAGATTTAACCTCTTGCGCCACCAGGGAGATCCTCCCTGTGTGATTCTTAAACTCTTAATGAAGGTACTTTCACCATTGATGAGAGGGGTATCTGGAGGATAGAGACGGTGTGAGCTGAACTTTGGTGGTTTATCTCCCTGGGCTTGGGTCTGATATTCCAGTAAAATGTAGGGGGACATTGTAGAGGTCAGTTTATCTTCCAACAAAGTATGTAGTCCCACAGAGCAAGCTGAAGTTCTGTGCTGTGGCAAGATTTGGCTTTCTTGTCCTTTCTGAAATAAGGCCACAGGGTAGACACAGAGATGGCTATGAGATGGGGCTCAAGGGGTGGCAAAGAATGAGCTCAGCTGCCAACCAGTGGTGCTAAATCACCCAGAGGCAGATCTTGGAGATTCAGTTCAAGAAGAGGCTGAGACCAGAGAAGGTAAGTGGTTTGTCAAGGTCACACAGCAACTAGGTGCCAAGTCTGAAGTTAAAAGCCAGAGGACTCAACAGCTGGATCTTTCTCATTCTCCTATACTATCTGGTAGGTACAGGAGAAGCCAGGACATGTCTGCATGTTTGTTGTTTATAAGCTCATTTTATGTCCATAGCTCTATATAATCCCCTCCCTCCTACCCCTGTAAGACCCACTTCTTTGTCTCAGATCCAGGATACAGGATCTGGGGCTCAGTCTGGCTCCAGCACACCTCGTTAAATATGGGAAGGCCTTTATGGCCCTAGGAGACCCCCTTGTGAGTGGAGGAGGCAGCTGGCTTGGAGGTGGGGAGTTTGCTCCCAGTCTCCACCATGTCCACCATCTCCATCACACGCCTCGGTTCCACCTTAGAGTTAGTAACAAGTTAGCCAGCAGAACATGGCTGCTGTCTCCAGAAAGTTGCTCTGGGAATACTTGGCAATCCCCGAGCCTCTCCCTGTCGCCCTGGTTGTTTGATCAGATGAGTTGAGTCATGTGGATCTAGGCAAGGAGGCTTCCAGAGAGAGGGGGACAAGGCAGGGGAGTCTGGTGGGGTGTTCGGTGTGCATGTGAGATCGCTAGGCACTCTGAGCGCCCTGGCTTGTGGCCACGTGAGAGCAATGATCAGAATTCACTCACAGTCTTAGTCTGGGTTTCCCAGAAGCGGAGCCGGAGGCCAGCGGGTAGTTTGTTTGGGAGGTGAGCTGGGCAGCCAGGGGCATGGGGATGTGGAGACAGAGAAGGTGCATTGTCGGCCCATCACCGCCGTGTCCCACCAGGGCCTCTGAAGCATGTACTTCAGTGTCACCCCACCAGGGGGGAGAGGGAGCTGGGGCGTGGAGCGCTCATCTGTCAGCAGTGAGGAGTTACTCATGGCAGTGTTAATTTTTGGGTACTCCCGGCCCTCTGCACACACAGGCATGTGACCTCTAGTGTCAGAGACAGCCTCGGGCAGCGAGAAGCAGGTGCTTCTCTGAAATGGTTAGGGGAGGGGATGGGGCTGAGGGCCCCCGGGCCTGTACGGCATCTCGCCTAAGCCATCGGCCTTGCTTTTTCAGATCCAGCTGTTGTGCAGAGCTCTTTGTTTTTAGGTCTTATCTCCTGAGCAGCGTGTATAAGCCCCAATTTTAGGCTGAAAATCCTCCCCTGTGGCCACCAGACCTGTAAGCTGCTCGTCTACTTCCTCGGAGTCCGTGAGCAGAGCCCCAGTACATCCATTTCCCAAGACCTTCCTGACAGGATCTAGATCGTCCCTGAAGGATAGAGGGGGCCTCATGCCTAGTGAGGGCAGGACTGGGAGATCACTAAGGACAAATGCAGTCTTCCGGGTCCTTTGGGCTTTGCCCTGAGAGGTATGACTCTTAACTCCCCGCCGAACTGAATTCAAACTAAGAAATGGGAACAGCCTCTGAGACTAGAAGGTTACTCCTTCTCTCCAGATGTAGTTGTTCTCTGAATCCTAGGTCGATGGCACTCGTTCTCCTTCTCTTTCTGGGGACCAAGCCTTCCTCCATGGACCACGACTGGGCTAGCCTACATCCCTGATTACTCCTGGGCCTTATGGGCACAAATGAGAAGCCCATCTCCATTCTGTTGTAAATTTCCCCATCTCTTCACTACCATCTGGAAGCTGAGATCAGGCAATTAACTTATCAACTATTTATTGCATATCTCCTCTGTGCCAGGCACAGGTCTAGGTGTGGTGAGTACAGGAGACAGCTAGACAAAGAGCTGATCTATTGTAGAAGCGCGGATCAGAGGCAGGAGGGATGTGAGGGCAAGCCTAATCATTTGTCAGCAGAGAAACCAGAAGCACAGAGAAGGCAAGAGACGTCCTCAGGCCGGCCGCGTGGCAAGTGGGGAGACCAGCTCACATCGCAGGTCAGCGGTAATGGGCTAATCACCCTAACTGTTCAGTTCTGAGAGAAGCAGAAAGCAGTCGTTGGAGACAAAGGGTGGCTTGAACCTAGCAGCACCGCTCTGCCTGCCTATAATTAGATCTTTCTCTCCCACATCTATCTCCCAAAGCAGATCTGGGCTCAATTTACTGAGGGGTACGTATGTGACGATGTACCCCAGGAGACATGAGTGACTTTCTCCTTCTTGAGCCGGTGTTCAAAGGCTGCAGCAAGCGCTCCCTCCTGCCTTCCCTGAGCTCCCCCAGACAGCCATGGCCTCTGGCAGGGCCTACTGGCATAGTGGCCTCAGGCAATGCCAGAAGCGGCTCCGTACTGAGGGGTGCCCTGATGTGCCAGAAGCACCGACATGGTCTTGCTCATTCTCTTGCTCTCTCTGCAGCCAAGGGAGACTGTGCAGGGTGAGGGTAGGTCTCTTCCCCTCATTCTGCATTCTGTTGGAGCTGGCTGTGGTGTGGGGAGTGGCTCCTCGCAGGCCCCCCTGCAGAATTACAGAGCCAGGCTGAGGGGTGAAGGGAGGTGGGGCGCCCTGGCTGCTGTAGAGATCCGTGTGTATGTGTGTGCACTTGTGTGTGTGTGTGGAGAACCATTGTCGTAAGATAAATTGCTCTCATACCTCGATAGGAGCTGAAATACATTTCCCATACTCTCTCGACTCAGGGCATCTGCACTTTATCTGTGTTATTTGTACGCACGTAAATAATATGTAGCCTGCCTGTGCCAAAGATGTGTATATGTGTGATGATGCAGCACACAAGAATATGCATACATGCCCAGGGGACTGTGTGTGTGCTCTTTTCTGGGTCCACTTCTACCCCACTGCCCCCCCCCCCCCCTGCAGCCCCNCATACATGCCCAGGGGACTGTGTGTGTGCTCTTTTCTGGGTCCACTTCTACCCCACTGCCCCCCCCCCCCCATGCAGCCCCTGGTTCCCAGGTACGGGTGTGAACAGTCCTCCAGCACTGGACCATCAAACCACTAGTGATGACAGGTTGGGGTAGGCTGCCCTCCACTCCCTCCGGGAGACCTAAAGTGGGGGGCAGGGCAGGCCAAGGCTGGCCTGGAGCTCCTGGCTAATTTTCCCGGTCTCCATCGATCCAGCAGCTTCTCCTGAGTCTATTAGCAGTCGGCTAGTGAAAATATCCCCCATCGCGAGTCCTGACCTGAGACAGGGAGGAATCCATAGCAATTTGTTCAAACAGAGGAAAGCGGTTCCCTCTGATTTGTATTCCAATTTATTCCAAGCAGGAAGGGGGTCAGAATGGGAGGGTGCTGAACCCTGGCACGCCAGAGCTGAGCCCAGGCCCGACCCCTTCAGCCCCTGATGCCAGCCAGGGCGGCAGCTGGTGCTCCCCATGGTTCCTGGTAGGGGGGGTGTGAGGAGGGGAGGGTGGGCCACAGCAGGGGGACGGGAAGAGAGGTCTGCTAGCCTTCCCAGCAGGCTTTGCTTGGCTGGAGAGCTCAGTTGTGGATTTGGTTTTCACAAAATACAAAGCCACCCGCTTGGAGCCTCTCTCCCGGGCACTGGGGACCGTGCCAGGCGTGCGCTCACCCGCTGCGCCAGTGCCAGGGTGGGGGCTGGGCTGGGTGCATGAACACAGTGGCCCCAGCTGGGCCGACTGGCAGGGGGGCCTATTCTTCTCCCAAAGCCCCCCAGCCAGCTTTGCAGGAACAGAACTGCTCAGCCTCAGAGAAGAGCTGGCACTTCAGAACAGCTCCTAGGCCTGGGGAGAACCCCTCACCTCGGGGCTCCTGAATGGGTCTCGCTGATGCAGAGCTCAGGCAAACCAGAGCTCCCTGGTATCCTAACCAGCAGGTCTCTTTTAAGCACCCACAATAACAACCACTGGCTTGCATTTAGTAAGCAGCTATTTCTCAGGCACTGGGTTAGTGCTGCCAAGTACCTGGGCCTCCAGCTCCCCTTCTGCCTTATTTTCCTCAAGGGTGCTTCTCCCACACTTCTGCGTACTTGTCCCCCTCCCATGTCTGCCCAGTCTTTCTCAATTCCTTCAGGGAGCCCCTCCTGCCTCCTTGCCTAGGTGGCCCTGGTTGACAGGGTCTCCGGACTGCTGGCCCTGCAATGTGACCTCAGAGACTGCTGGCCCTGCAGCCCCCCTTTTCCAGAGGGCCCCCATTAATAGGCTAGCTTCCTTTCTTCCAGGTTGATTCCACTGGCCTCCCCCCCCCCCCCCCCCCCCCCCCCCCCCCCCCCCCCCGCCCCCNGATTCCACTGGCCTCCCCCTACCCCCCCCCCCCCAGCCCTCCTCTCCCCAGGGCTCAGGCTTCTGCAGAGGTGACACCATGGCAACCAGAGAGGTGGATTCTGGGAAGGGTCAGCTAAGTGGTCCTACAAACCACCATCCCCTACTCCTTCCCTTAGTGCCCCCAAGGAGGAGAGTGACTGGAGAAGTTCTTCACACTGAGGTGTCATCAACTAGCAGCTCTGAGGTCAGCTGTCCCACATGACTTGCCAGGCCCCATGACACCATCAAGGTCTAATTTCAGAAGCAAGCAACTAAATATATCAAAGTTGATGAATAATCATCCCTCTTGCTCAGGTGGGACTGGAAGGAGGCAGTGTGGCCTGAGGGATAGGAACAGAGGCTTCTGAAACGGATTTGGGTTCAAATTTTACCTCAGCCCGTCATTGACTGTGTGATCTTAGGCAGGTTATATTCTGTGCCTCAGTTTCCCCATGCAGAGAACGTTGGAGTAATAGCAGCTTTCTCAGAGGGCTGTAAAGTGGAGATGGGAGTGTGTGGACAATCTTTCTTAGGCCAGTGCCTTAGACCAGGCCACAGGGACTCTGTGACTTTGGCTGTTCTGTGTTCCAAGGCAGCTCTGCTTGGGGTGTGGTCACAGCCAGGGGGCCTGACTCAGGGAGGATGCACCACAGAGGCTGTCCAAGGAAGTGCATGCAACCTGATGCTGGGAAAGAGGGAGCTGGCCTGGGATCCTGGCCCAGGAGAAAGGGTGGCAGAATTCCAGCTCTCCTCCTGTTTTCCTCTTGGGGATGTTTATCCCAAGAATGTTCCCTTCGAGCTGCTTTATAGGGGAGACAGGTGTGATCTGCACACTCCCAACCCTTTCCTGCTCATTCCTCATGTGCCTCCCCAGAAACAGACCCTTCCCCCATCCTCAGCCCCTAGGAGCCTCCTAATGGAAGTGACTTTTCCGGTCCTAGCTATGACTAAACTCTGGTCCAATTGGCTTCCTCCATCCCCAAGACCCTCACTTTTCTCCCCTAACCTACTGGGTTTGAAGTCATTTACAAGTTGTTCAGAGGCTCAGCATTATAATCAGATCCTATGGTGCATGCCACTTATGTGGTTTCTAAAATTTCAGCCCAAAAGGAGAGAAACTCTTCAGTGATGGAGAAACAAACAATAATGAGAATACCTAAGCAGGGAGGCAGGTATTGCATTTCCTGATTTATAAATATACCTAATGCTTAAGAAAATGTGTTCCCACACTTTATGCTTCTAGAATTGACTCTAAAAAAAAAAAGCTGTTCATCACTTTTAGGAATTTGACATGCTGTCCCTCTTGGGGTGTTTGCTTTTTGAAAAGGACGCGAAAGAGAATGAACAAGTGACTACTTAATATGCCAAGTATGGATGAATGTTGTGAGGAACACATGTAGCAGGGAAAGGGATGGAAAGAGTTGGCAGTAGGGAGGGCATGCATCTTAACTAGAGAGGTCAGGGAAGGCCTCGTGGGAGAGAGCTAAAGGGAGTGATGGAGGGAGTTCTGGGGAAGATGAATCCAGCAGGCAGCTGTTAGTGCAAAGGCCCTGAGGCCAGCTTAAAGAGCAGCACAGAAAGTAGTATAGCCAGAGTGGGTAGCAGAACATACATTGAGTATGGAAGCAGACGACAGGAACTGTAGCTGCTTATTGAGAAAGTTTTTGGCTTTGACTCCAAGTGGGATGGGAGCAATGTAGGCTTGGGAGCAGAGGAGGTCGCTGTAGTGCAGGCAGGCAGCAGGGCCGAGCACGCAGGGGTCAGGGCGCTGGGAGGCTGGCAGGTGAATCTTGTTCTTTCTCTTTGGGCTCTCTCTGGCATTCTCTGGTGGTCTCTTCCTCTCGCTGTTGCTCGTCCTCTGGCAGCCAGCCTGCCAGGCTCAGGTGTGCACATTTGCACATGCGTGTGCATACACTCATGCTCACACCCATGCTCAGGTGTCCACCATCAGGCATGCGTGCCCCAAGCCCACGCTCCCAAGCACCTTCTGCATTCAAGGCTGCAGGTGATAGCCACAGAGACTACCGGCGGAAAAGCCTGAGCATCTTCATTCCCCCACAGTCGGGTTCTGACATGATGTGTACGGGATCCCTTTGACTGCTTGTGAGAACAGATATAGGGCAGGTCAGTCAGGAAGCTGCTGTAATAATCGAGGCAGGACGTGGTGGCTAAGACAAAGGACGCTTCCCAGGGGTCAGAGTCCCGGTTGCTTCGGGAGGTTGAACTGGTGGATTGGGTGTGGGGTTGAGAGAAGGACAGAGTGAGGGAAACTTCCCAGGTTTCTGGTTGCTAGTGAGCAGGGCTCACTGTGTTTTCGTTAAAGGGGAGGGGAGACTCTCCGGACTTGGGGTTGTGGTGGGCAGTAAGTGCTGTCCTCTTGAGAACAGTGGATATGGGCAGGTGCATAGGGGTACTTAGGCCCTTAGATCTGGCTCCATGGCTTTAAAATCGCAGAGCTAATCCTCCTCTGGCCTCCAGAGCCGGATGAAGGTCTGTCCTGTGTCTCTCCATAGGCAGAGGAGGTTCTACGAGGTTTCAGGCAGTCTGGTTATAATTCAGGCAGTCCCCCATAATTCCACCCCTCGGTTGGGAGGGGTGATGCCTGGGAACCCACGGTGACCTGGAGTGGGGGGCATCAGAGTGTTGTTTGGCAGTAGTAAGCCCCACCCAAGTATACTGTCCTTTCCTCCCCTGCCCATCGGGTCTGGAGTCTGGGCTCCATCTGCTTTCAAATTGCAAGATTGATTTTGCTTTCAGGGTTGTTATTGTTATTATTATCCACTTAAACAACTTCATTGGGAAAAAAGGTGCCCAATGACCATCAAACATTAACCATTCATTCGAAAGTCCCTGCCCACACCTGTCGATATATTTTTACATGGTAATAAACAGTGGTCGGGTCTGCTTTCTCCGCTGACTTTATCTCCTGCACACGTCTCCTGGTATTGACTGAGCCCTCAGACCTGTCACTTTTAATGGCCAAGGGGCACCCCCTGCATTGATGAGCAGGGAGTTTGGTCACTGTTTCTCCATTGCTGGGCATGTGGGCAGGCGCCAGCTTTCCCTTCTCCATAACTCTGCCCATGAATATCCTTATGTGAATTACTCTCTCCTCTTAAATGATTTCTTTGGGGCCTGTTCCCCAAAGTGAGATTGCCTCATAGGTCATAGGATAGGGGCAATTTTATGTTCTCATTTTGCACTGCTCGGTTGTGCTGCAAAAAGTTGGAGCCAGCCTTGAACACAGCCCAGCCACAATGGATTTTATCATTTTAATTTATTTTCACATTGTTTAAGCAGCATTCTGACCTGCTGCTTAACTTCCAGTTTTCACCTCCTGAAGCCATGTTTGGGTCTTTCAGCACCTAATAATAACAAGACCTGATTTGTGCAGAACAGTTTACATGATGCTTTCTGACATGTCATCTCATTTAATCAGACACCATCGTTGTGTCTGTTTGATACGGTGAGATGGAGATTTAGTCAACTGAAGTGCTGCAGTGGAGTGTCCAGCGGTTCTTGCAGGTGTGGATGGGAATGACTCCCAGCCCCCTACAAGCGCCCAGTCTTTCTGAGGGCTAGTGTCCCTTGATGCCAATTTCAGCCAAATTCTAGTGCCTGGTCCCCTTGTCTCCCTTTAGTTCCCACAGCCAGACCTGCATCAGACCCAAGGTGGGTCTAGCCCTGTGGGGACTGGAGGACGCCACCAGGATTGGGGTTTCTTTGCTTCAGCAAAGTCACTGTTCTCTCCAGTCCTCGGCTCAGGATGGGACTGTGTAGACTCTGCGTTCTGGGTTGGTGGCCTGGAACTGGCAGTGTGTTTTGGGTCCCACGCAGGATTTCTCCCTTCCCAGGGTTGGTCACAGGTGCCCTGGAACCCCAATGACTGAGCCTTGGGGTGCTAGGGGCCAGGTCACTGAGGTGGGAGAGGGCTATCAGGCACCACATTGGAAGCTGCAACTCTCAGACTTATGGGACCTATTCATGGCAGGCACACCCCGATGTGTGGGTTTGCTTTTATTCTGCTTCCTTCTAACTGCACTTCTAGATTTTCCACCAGACACCACTTGCTGTGTTCAGGGACAGCCATGCTTGTTGTAGTTAACACTTGCCCCAGGCAGCACACTTAGGCCCATTTTATAGTCAGGAAGTGGAGGCTTTAGAGAGTTGAATGATCTGCCCCAGCTCACACAGCAATTACTGCAAACTCTGGATGAGAACCCACCTCCAGGGCTGTGTCTACTCCAGCCCTGCTCTTCTCAGGGGCTGAGGCCAATAGGTTTGCTTGGCAGGTGGGGCTGGGTCATATACAGCATTGGTGCCTCTGCCAGGGCCCAGGGCCAGGTAAACCCCTGGGTCTCC
Source organism: Galemys pyrenaicus (assembly GCA_019455555.1). Classification (NCBI taxonomy): domain Eukaryota; kingdom Metazoa; phylum Chordata; class Mammalia; order Eulipotyphla; family Talpidae; genus Galemys; species Galemys pyrenaicus. The sequence goes on from JAGFMF010011803.1 coordinate 12,729,658, forward strand.
ACACTGATAGTGTTTGGTGGGTTTGGGTGACTGGAGCCCATGCAGGAAAATTTTACCTGTGTAACCCCATGTGCCTGGGTTCCCCCCAATCCCGGGGCCAGGCAGGCTCAGCAGGTCCTGGATTCCTAAAGACCATCTCCTCATGGGTGGTGGCATCCTGGATATTTTCTTAGATCTTCCCCACTGCACGTACCTCTTTCACCTCGTCTTGATGTTCTGATGTTTGGGATTATACCTCCTGACCCGCCCTCCCGGCAGACTCCCCCTTCCCGGTAGACCCCCTCATTCTGTTTTACATTTTCCTCTTGCAGTGCTTTGGAACAGGGCCCAAAGGGTTCTGTACTCTGCTGTCAAAGGGAAAAGGAATTGACATTTTTGGAGCACCCACAGGGTACTAGTCATTGTGCACAATTTCCTTCATAAGGCCCACGACTCAGAATTTATTTTCACTTAGAACTGGTCTGTAGTATTTACCCCACTTTGCAGATGAAAACACTGAGGTTTTGAGAGGTTAAATAACTTGCCCAAGGTTACCTAGTCACTCAGTGACAGTCCCTACCTCCTATCTCTTATCCCATTGGGGGGCCCCTCAGACCTGCATTTACGGTCTTAGATCAAGCAGTGCCCAACTTGAGGCACGTGGCTTTCTGCTCTCTCTTCCCTGAGTGTCCTGCTAGGTGCCCTCATTGTTGAGGGTTTTGATCCTCAAGTTCTGGAGTCCAGTAGAGAGAGAAAGTCCTTTTATAGTTTCCCCCCAGGCGACCCGAGACTTCAAGCAGAAGGCTTCCCCCCTGGCCTGTTCCAGCATCCCAGAGTCAGTGTTTGTACAGCTGAGACTTCCTGCACAGCTAGTGAAGATTCTATGAGCATAACCTGGCACTTTCAAAACCTGCCTGCCTTCCGACGAGACTGGGACGTGGGTGCCATGATGCTGAGCATTCCCCAGGACCAGCTGCCACCCTCAGCAGAGAAGGTTATCAAGAATGCCAGGCTTTGCCAGAAGCGCCAGGCTCTGCAAACGGAACCGGCCCTGCAAACAGAGCAGGCTCTGCAAGCCGTATCGGAGTTTGCATCTGACTATGAAGCAGCGGCTGATTTTATGCTCACTCATGGTGACAGGGTGGCAGCCTGTGCCCTGATCCTTTCAGCGATGGCCGCTCTCCATATTCAGTGACATCACCCTTGTACCGGAGGTCAGACATATATATATTCAGACTGGGGGGAGATTTTTGCAGTCAGTGGGGAGCCTGGATGAATATGGGTTTGCTTTTGATGAGCAAAACCCTTGTGGTGGAGAGCAGATGTGAGCATGGCCTGCGGCAAGGGCCGGGCAGAGGTTCCTCCCCGGGAGGGCTGCGCCTTCTGGGGCTCACAGCCTAGTGCTGACCTAATACACGATCACATTGCACACGTGAGGTGCTCAGGCCACGTGACGGAAGGAAGCGATGACTCACCGGCAAGTTAACAGGAGGTAGTGTGTGCCCTCTGAAGACCTGGGAGGCCAGGCAGCCAGAGAGGGAGGATGGAGAGGGAAGCAAGCTGGACTGAGGTCTCATGACCTCAGAATGACCAGATGGGAGCTGGTGCTGCCCCTCAAGATGACCTGCATTCAGGTCAGCCCAGAGAAGACCGTGCAGGTGGGTGGCGATGTGTCAAAGTCATTTCCCCAGCAGAGAACTGGAGCATCCCCAGACCCGGAGCACTCCTGAGAAGTCACCAGGTCTACCCCAGCTGGACAAACTTCAGCGAACTCTGCAGACTACCAGAACTGTAGGGAAGGCAGGGCAAACCCCCACTAGAGAAAGCATTAAAGGGCAAGGTTCATGTTCCTGAGCGGTCCCTGTTCAGCAGCCCACGGTTTGCAGGAGAGGCTTGGAGTATCAGGAGGAGCCAGCCAGCGCCTGCCCCGAGTCTCCTCCCATACCCTGGCTGCCATTCTCTAGTCAACTAATTAAAAGAGAAAGGTCTGTTAATATTTCAGCACTGTTAACTCTGCTAAATTATTAAGTGTCCATTTGCATTACATGCATAAAAGGATCGATAAACATGCGTGGAGCAGGAGCTGGAGGGCAAGAGGGTGTAGTTCCTAAGGGTGCTGCACAGGGCTGGCCCAGCCAGCGACCCAGAGACACGTTCGTCCTGTGCCCTGCGCCAAGTCCTGAGCATTGTGCCAGGCACTTAGGAAGAGGAAACACGTGGGGGTCTGCATAAAAGTGAGAGGCAGACCCGCTCCAAACAGGTGGATTGTCTCCAAACTCAGTACTGCACACGCGTAAGGATTTGCTGACTGTCAGGTGGAAGCCACCGCCAGAGCACGGGTCCTGCTTCTACGGCCCTGCCCAGAACACACAGTGACGCCTGTGGGAGGTGGTTAGGGACGTGGTGTTCCCTGCCCTCTGGTAGCCACACCTGGGCGGGACAGTCTTGCAGCATCCCCTTCTTCTTTTCTCTCCTTGCTGACCCTCAACCCCTACTCTGCTATGTTTGGAGTCTCTCCAGTTTACAGATGCACTTCTCAAAGAATCAGGGGGGAGAGGACCCTACCCACCACCTGCCCACGATTCACAGGGAGGGAAGCAGAAGCAAAGCTGATAGGCTATTTAAAAAAAAAAAAAAGATTTATTTATTTATGCATACAAGAGCTGGGGTATAGGCTAGAGGTGTGTGTGGGGGGAGGGGTGAGAGGATTCGCCAGAGACAGTGGGGAGCAGAACAGGCAGAGGGACTGAAATACACTGTTGAGGGGAGCAGCGCGTGAGGCAGGAGCAGTCTGCTGTGCCATGTGGGTCCCCTTCCTGGCTGGGGATCGAACTTCAGAGGCAGTGGCTACGCAAGCCCCACAGTGCGGGACCCCTTGCGCCACCAGGGAGGGCCGAAAGCTGGTGGGCTTTTAATCACGTTTTCCATTAATTCGCTCTCTGCCTGCCTTACGTAGCTCTACGGCCTACTGTTGCCATCCCCCCACCATATGCACTTAACAGCCCTCCTTACCCCTCGGCTGGCAGCTGGGGAAAAAATTCTCTTATGGAAAGATGAGGGTCCTTGGTGAAATTTCCCGTCTAGATTGTAGTGAGAACCTATCTCACATGAGTCCTTGAGAATTTGTGCCTTCCCTCCCTGGACCTTTGGGGTACTGGCAGTGCCCACCACCCCCTACAATTTTAGATGAACACCTTTTAGAGAAGAAAAGAATGAGCTGATAGGCCAGGTGCACGCTGGTTCTGCCAGAAACACTGTTTCTACCTTGACTGTCCTTGTTAGCATGCCTCCCCGAGGGTGCCATCTCTCATGCCACTCGGCTGTTCTCCGCCAAGGGGCAGAGGCGGGGGTGTGCTCCATGACTTACAGCTGTTAGTTTTGTGCTGTGCTTTAGATGAGCGTTCTCCACTCATTTTAAAAAAGAGCACTTCTATCTTACAAGATGTTAAGAGATACTCTGGGAAGGAAGGTTTTATGGTCAAATAAATTTGGAAAGCACAGGATTCAATCGAGTCACCTGCTTTCTGCAGGACTTTTCAGAGTCTTTAATGATGAGTCTCTGAGAGGGAAATCATGCAGGCTGCTTATTAGACGGTGAAAGTCTTCCATGATAGACTGTGGATGCACATTATGCACAGAGGTTGGGAGACACTGTTTCCTTATCCGCAAGGGTTTGTTGCTAGAACTCTGGCGAGTGAAGCAGGAGGTCTCATAGACCAGGGGCAGGGAAACATACTTGACTCCCACCCCCATCCTGTTCGCTGTCCACCAGGGTGGTGTCAGGCAGGGATGTTAAATCTAGCTGCACAGGATAAACAGGTGGGACTACATCAAACTTAAAAGCTTCTGTTCAGCAAAGGACACATTAGCCAAAACAAAGCGACAACCCACCAACTGGGAGAAAAT